>PVJN01004112.1:0-93465 GCA_004026805.1 Lasiurus borealis | reverse complement strand
GTCCAAACCCAGATAGAGACTTTTTCTGCATTTATTTGAGCAGAACTGATGACATATGCCAGGAGCAAATATCTCAAAGGCTTTGCAAAAGAACAGTCTTTCAGCTTCCTTTATGCCTTTGAAATTAAAGAGGGAATTTAAGGAAGATTACACGCAGGTAGAAGCAAGCAAGGCCAGAATTGGATTATAGGATAGTTAACAAGATTATGTGCTCCCTTGAGAGGGATATGGCTTATTTGCAATGTGTGCTAGCCTGGTTGTACAGAAACAGTGGACAGGGCTAGTTCATTGCAAAGATAAACCTTTTACTCGCATGTGATATGTCTGGGATGTGACTACCTACCATGACCTGTCCAATCCGAATTCATAATCAGATCACCCTGGGTGGGGAATTTGCACAGAAACCCTTTTTTTCATTCACAGAATGAAAGGAAATCAACTAATGAGTTTTGACAAGAAGCAAAAATTGAAGTCTGAGGAAGCATTTCAGCCCAACTGCATGTTCAAAAAACCAGATAAGAAAGCAGACAAATTACTTCCAAAGAGCTAGAAGATAATTTAGAAATAAATAAGAAGCCAATAGTTCCAACTTATTTACATAGGTATCATCTTCACACCCTCGCATAGAGTGAGGCTTAATAACTGCATTTCTTATGAGTGAGTGAATCACAGAGAAGGATTATTATATTTTTTTGTCCAATATGACAAAAAAAAAAGAGAAAGGAAATTAGTGTTTTATCAAATCAATGCCTTTGGCATATGTGAATATATTTTGTATATGTAGATATAGAATATATAAAAAAACATTTTTCTATTATCTTAAAATACATATACACAAGCACACACACACACACACACACACACACAAATTATATAGGCAATATATAATAAGTAAATGTTTTTCCTCAACAAATATGTTGGAATCAAATTATGCTAATCAAAATAAAAGATTTTTAATGTATATGATAGAATTAATGGAGAGATAAAATTGTAGAAAACATTTTCATTTGTATAGTGTATTTCATGCATTAAAACAAATATTTCGAAATATAAAATATGTGAAATTTTAAAATATTTTATTAACAAAATTGATGAATATCGGATTACCAATTTTTAAATGTAATACATATGTTTTTAAATAATTTAAATGGTAAATATACATAGATAGAAAATATGTTGTATATTCCCATATAAATTAAATACATATGTGTTGTGTCATATATGTGATATTCAGAATAAATATATAAAGAATTACCTATGGGATAAATATATACACACAGAAACAAACTTTATATTTGTACCTATATACATACATATATATCTATATATGTAAAAGCCTAATATGCAGTGTCCCTTGGAGAATTTGACTAACCAAGAGTCTGATAGCTCACTATGAAGTGCAATGACCACCAGGGGGCTGTGTGGAACAAAGGAAGCCCCTGGCTGGCAGCTGGCCGCTGGGGAAGGGAGGCTCTTGCCAGCAGCCAGAAGCCACTAGGAACCCTACCAGTGCACAATTTTTATGCACTGGCCCTTTAAAGTATTGCATAAGGTGAAAATAAATACTTTCAGTGATAAAAAGCAAAAGAATCAAATGTATAAACTAGATAAAGTGTTCTAATAAAGGAGTAATATGCAAATTGACCACACCTCTGCTATACCCACAAGCCACACTCACCAGCCACACCCACCAGCCAATAAGAGCACATATACAAATTAACCCAACCAAGATGGCTATGGCTTCAGAGACAGCAGGAGGGAGGCTTGGGTTGCCCCTGGCTGGTCCAGGCCTCCACTTAAGGCAACAAAGTTTCAATGGCTGTGCCAGCAGAAGGCTTGGCTCCACTCCAGGCTACAAGTTTCAACTGTAGAAGGTAAATAAATCCTAGATACCAGGGCCTCTGCTTGGGTCACCAGGGGAATTTATTTGAAATTAACTCCCTAATAAGAAATCTAGGCTCATGGAACCTAGTGAAATTTTAAAAAGTAAACCCAAATTTTTAAAAATCACTCTAAAAATGTGTTATTCGCAGAAGCTTGGAACAGTTTTGCAATATTTCTCTTCTGCCCTTTTAGTTGTAGGATCTCCTGAAAAGGTCTTTGGTGGGTGGCATAGGAAATTAAGCTGGATACTAATACTGCTCTTCAGAATAAAACTATGTCAGGGATCTGATCATGTCCCTGCTCTCACTTTGTTTCTGACTCAAGGTATTTTTTTCTTTTTTTTAGTTCTCAGGAAGACAAAAGCTAATGCACACATAAAAAATTAATACTCACTAATCTTTTTAAATAGTTTTTTTTATTAATTTGTGAGAGGAAAAGAGAGGGAGAGAGATAGTAACATCAATGAGGAGAGAGAATCATTGATCAGCTGCCTCCTGCATGCCCCACACTGGGGATGGAGCTGGAAACTCAAGCATGTGTCTTGACTGGGAATCAAACCATGACCTCCTGGTTCATAGCTCCATGCTCAACCACTGAGCCATGTCTACTGGACTCATTAACCTTAATATTTCAGAAAACTTTTTCAAAATTAAAAGAGAACTTTAATACACCATCCTATGCCATTTGTTATAGTAATGTTATCTCTGCTGCCATCTAAGTTCTATATCTCTTCCAGAAAGCATATGTATATATGGCTAATAAACTATAGTTGGAAAAAAAAAAAAGTTGTTCCAGAAAATCTCAAGCTCTGTGATCTAAGAAGTGCTTGAGTTTTATCAACCAAGTTGAACAAAAGCATCACTTTAATGGCACCTTGCAATGAATTCTTTTGTGATATAAATAATCCCTCCGTAATGCCAAGGTTCATTCCCCAATTCACACGTGTCATCAGCTTTCACTAACTGGAGCGCTCCTATGCAGCCAGGAAGTTATCTGTGTAACAGCTGTCACGTGAACAAACAAATGGGGATCTGCTGTAAGTTGAATGCTCTCCTTCCTGGTCCCAGTGCAGAGGTGCCCTCTCGCCATATAGCTCCATACCATGTGTCAGACAGGTACACTTCCGGGAAATAACAGTGTCAGACAGATCGGCCTGGCATGGAGCTGCCAGCAGAAGAGGCCTCCTTTGGAAAATTGAGAATTCCCAGCAGCAAATGCAACTGGCTTTCCGTTATTGGCTGCAGCTGTGGACAGGCGATGTTCTGGTGGCAGCTTTCCTTTTTCCATTTGTCACTGTCAATGGCATCAGCATGGCATCAGAATGACAGTGATGGATGAGGACTGAGATGGGCACACCGAAGACAGCCATTGTAGGGGTTGTGAGGAAGGGGCAGAGTTTTGAGGGGACAGGTTTCTGAAGTTAAAAGGGACAGGTTTGGCCAAAGAATAGATGGACATAATGAGAGAGAGAGGGAAAAGGAGGGAGAGAGAGAGAGCTTGCTTGCTTGGAGTTTACAATTTAAAAAGAGGTGGCAGCCCAAACCTGTTTGGCTCAGTGGACAGAGCATTGGCCTGCGTTCTGAGAGGTTCTGGGTTCAATTCTGGTCAAGAGCATGTATCTTGGTTGTGGGCACATCCCCAGTAGGGGGCGTGCAGAAGGTGGCTGATCAATGTTTTTTCTCTCACTGATGTTTCTAACTGTCTATCCCTTTCCCTTCCTCCCTGTAAAAAATCAATAAAATATACTTAAAAAAGAAATATGCTCAAATATGCAATTACCCCATTTTTAGAATGCATAAAGTGAGGAAAGAAGCTTCTCAATTATTCAGGTGAAGACTAACATCAATTGACTAACTAATAAAATCCTAAAACAGTAACAGGAACAATAGCTTACAAGACAACCAGGCAAACAATTACTATGTGTGAAGATTTGAAAAGCCGTATCAGAAAGCGGGTTACACACTAGAAGAAGATTCCGAGAAGCAGGAAAACCAATCTTAACAC
This sequence comes from Lasiurus borealis, assembly GCA_004026805.1. NCBI lineage: Eukaryota > Metazoa > Chordata > Mammalia > Chiroptera > Vespertilionidae > Lasiurus > Lasiurus borealis. The sequence continues at coordinate 89,577 of PVJN01004112.1, read as the reverse complement.
TGCAACAAATTTAGAGCAGAAGAAAATAAGAAAACTCATAGTCCTGGCATGAAATGAAGTGCATGAAAACACTCTAGACACATGGATACTGTTTTATTTTTTTTTTTGTCTGTTTCTTTTAACCCAGAGATTTCACACCAGGAATTGAATACTGCCTAAAATTGAGAAAACAAAGAGAGAAATATATGATCATTATAACCACTGGAACACACACACACACACACACACACACACACACACACACACTCAATGCAAACACAACAGAGACACACATGTCCCAGGAGGTAGGTCATGTCTGTGCACTCAGCCAGGGAGCCAGTAGGAATAGTTTGGGGATAGGAAGCAGTGGGAAAACTCAGAAGGCTTTTTTTAAATGTTGTTTACCTCTGTTACTGATTTAAAATGTATCGCTCTGTATATTGCTTCTATTTTTATATATGTCTTTTCAAGTCCTATTTTGGAAGATATGATTGCCACTTAAATCGTTGCTTTTGCTTCTGACCACTAGGGGGAACCCTCATTGCACGGATTGCTGTACTGGTACAACCCAAAACCGCAGGGATCCTGACCAGCTCCTTCCATGTCACTTGGGGCTAATTTCAATGCAGAATCTGTCCTGCTATTGCTATATTTTTTAACCTCCGACCTGAAAATTTGACATCACTGCATTCTTTATTTTGAGATGTGAAGCAGCTTCTGCTAAGTGCTATTAATATTCAGACACAGTTTCCTGAGAACAGAAATGCGACCTTAAATAGCTCCTTCCAATTTTGCACCAGAATCCTGTTCTCTTTAAGAAACGTACAGACCCTCCTGAGGATGCGGCATCAACTCTTTCAGTTTCACATATATTTTTTATCAGCTTAAAAACACTCAAAGTTTATATCCGCTAATGAGAACATGTATTATTTAAAATAGTCAAGATTTCAGTGTAAAAAGAAAATGTCAGCCCAATTGCTTTTAAAATATTGAATCTATTATATTATCAGTAGTGTGAAAAGAAACAACCCTTGTATCTGTTCATCTATTTGCCATTTCAAACAGTCTTCATAATGCAGTCTCGTTCAAAAATTACATTACATTTACATTCACAAGCCACAAACAGCTTCTCACATTTTAGTATGACTTTACAGAACAAAATTAAGTCAAAAGAAAAGCTTATGACATCTAATGAAACTAATTATAAATATGGTAACTGACAAACTCTAAATTTTCTATGTAAAACAGGTACCATGAAAAGAAAAATGGAGGAAATTTATATGACATTTGTATGAAAAATATTGGTTATTCTCTTTGCATGTGGGCAATGAGATTAATTGAACTGTTTCATACTTAAGAAATTATCAATGAGCCGAAATGGGTTTGGCTCAGTGGCTAGAGCGTCGGCCTTCGGACTGAAGGGTCCCAGGTTCGATTCCGGTCAAGGGCATGTACCTTGATGGCAGGCACATCTCCAATGTGGGACGTGCAGGAGGCGGCTGATCGATGTCTCTCTATCATCGATGTTTCTGACTTTCTATCCCTCTCCCTTCCTCTCTGTGAAAAATCAATAAAATATATTTTTAAAAAAAAGAAAGTATCAATGAAAAACTCACAATCTTCAGTAAATTATTAACATAAAACAACAAATTCAGTCTTTGGTGACAGAATTGGGAGAGCTTCTGAGTTAGTGGACACAATATGCCTTGGAGACCTCATGGAAGGCACATGCTTTTTCCCACATCTTGCCCTATCTTGCCCTTGCTTACCCTCTTCCCTCTGCCTGTTCATCTAGTGAATAAGTGGGTTTCTTAAACTCTCTGAGCTGCTCTAGCGAATTAATATGCCCCGCAAATCCTTCCATGCAAATTTATGGAGATTTCCTCCATTTTTCTTTTAATAGTGCATGTTTTACAGAGAATTCTACAGTTTATCAATTATCATATTTATAATTATTCATTAGATGTAATATGCTTGCGACTTATTCAGAAGATGAATGCCTTGATAACTCACTTTCAGCTCTCTTACCTTATTTTAATATATTTATTAGCTATTTTCATGGGTCTTCTCTGTCACTTTTAATTCGCCCCCTCCTCCAGCTCCCCCAAATCCTTACCTAAGGCTAAAGAAAATAACGTGGCTTCCTACTCGCTTTTTTTTTTTTACATTGGTTTCTGATACTTCTGCTCTGCCCCTGACTGTATCCATCCTTCTTTGCTTTTTGTTAAAATTATCTTTGCTCTGAGTCAGTGTCATTCCCTGGAAAGAAAAGGGTCATACGTGAACAGAACGATTTTGGACTCCATAATCACATTATATGACCACATTTTAAAAGTAGCAATTACACGTGATGACAGGATCTTCTACAAAATATGTTCACCTCACACCGAAGCAAGCATATTAGAGAAAACCCTTGACAAAATGCCATCCACATCCCCACAGTAACTCCAGTCTTTGATTTTGCATGCCAGCCCCCAAAAAAGTGAACACAGGGTCAATATTCTGAATTGACATGATTCCATATTGAGTAAACCACTTATTTTAGCCAGTAGTATTTTAGTTACAAGTAACAAAAACACATTTGAAAATGATTATATTTTTATAAAGAGGAATATGGGGATAGCTCACCAATGTCAACAGCTAGAGATCTTTCCAGCATCTGTGGTTGGGCACTAAGAATTGAGGGAACTGCTCTTTCTCTCATTCAATGCAACGCATCACTTATCTTATGTAACTGTCTTCGTGTATGCTTCATGTATCTTTTGAGGAAGAGTTTTCTCTACTTCCCCATGCCAAATAATAATTGTACAGGTCTGCTTTTCATAAGTGGTCAACTATTCACTCACAAACCTGTCAGAGAAAAACTGCACTTGGAAAATTTACCAAGCAAAGATTTAAAAAAAAAAAATGCTTTGTTGATTTTTTACAAAGAGGAAGGGAAAGAGATGAAGCTAGAAACATTGATGAGAGTTTCTCTCTCTCACCAATGTACCCACAACCAAGGTACATGCCCTTAACCAAAATTGAACCTGGGACCCTTGAGTCCACAGGCCAGAGCTCTATCCACTGAGCCAAACCAGTGTTGGCAAGTGAAAACGATTTGATTGGACTATTGTAGTAAGAGAGAGGTTGACCTCAAGTCTGTGAAACAAAAATAGATGGAAGTGCTGGTTGAGCCAGTGGAACTGTCCTGGAGGGTGTTAGTGGGGAGACTGATTCATAGGATGAGTATCTTGAGCTACTCCTGAATTTACAGACATTTTTCTCTGCGGCAAGGCTTTGCTTGCTGATTGGCATCCACGGAAATTAGAGTCCTAACTTTAAAGAAACTGGGATATACGGGAGGCGTCTTTCAAATGAATGACTCTCAGGTGCTTGAATGAAACATTTCCCGGGTTATCAACGGTCAGGAGGCTTGGAAGAGATATACCTACATTTCAAAGGGGCTTAAGAATAATTTTCAATTACAGGCTTTCAAAAGTAAGTGCATGAAGGAACAAGAGGCCAGTGGCCTGCAATCAGAAGAAATGTGTCTAATGGTGAGTGAGGCTGAAGGGAACATGAAGGTGTTATGTTCAAACGCAAAGCAGCCAGCATCTTTGAGTCAGGATTCCAGATCTTGGGGTGAGTAAGACTGATTGGAACAGGAGAGGGTAAATGTCTGACCCAGGTCCAATCAGAACTAGGATACCCATGGCTTCCAGAGAGGGGCGCTTCTCAGAGGCCTGGGGGAGAGCTGGGCAGGTCTGCAAAGGCAGCTACTGTGAACATTTGCTGCGCTATTACCCTGACAATATTGTGTTTTGCAGGCTTAAAGCACTAAAGTTCTCTCTCCCACTAAGCTTAGTGCCTGTCACATTTCACTTGCTCAATACAATATAAATGGAATGAATAAATGAGAGCAGCTTTCTTCCTGAAAAGTACTGTAATCTTTCGGTTTCCTTATTATTGTTTAATTTTTAAAATATATTTTCATTGATTCAGAGAGAAGAGGGAGAGAGAGAGAAACATCAATGATGAGAACGAATCACGAATCTGCTGCCTCCTGCACTCCCCCCTCCTGGGGATCGAGCCCAAAACCTGGATATGTACCCTTGACCAGAATCAAACCCAGGACCTTCAGTCTGAAGGCCAACCCTCTATCCACTGAGCCAAACCAGCCAGGATCTGTTTCCTTATTGAATAAGAAATGTTCTTCTTCTGAAAAATAAAATAGAAAAAAAACTATACAAAGAATAAAAAAAAAAACTGTCTCTAGAACTAAGATTTATTTCCAAACATTTGTACATTTTATTTATTTATTTATTTATTTATAAATATATTTTATTGATTTTTTTTACAGAGAGGAAGGGAGAGGGATAGAAAGTTTGAAACATCACTGAGAGAGAGACATAAATCGGCTGCCTCCTGCATGCCCCCTACAGGGGATGTACCTGCAACCGAGGTATATGCCCTTGACCGGAATCGAACCTAGGACCCTTCAGTCTGCAAGCCAACACTCTATCCATTGAGCCAAACCGGTTTCGGCTGTACATTTTATTTGCAACTCAATATACAATGGCTGAGTTTTAGTGTTTTTTTGTTTGTTTGTTTTTGTATTTTGCTCTAATAAATATAAACTTATGAAGTCTAAGGGGGCAAGAGAGCCATCAGTCGCAGGGCAGATGCTGAAAGCTTCTTCTATTGTTTCTCAGCCGGTGCCCTTTACTGAGGGATCTCTCCTGTGGTCCTCACTGGCAAAGCAGAGCAAAACATTTTATTTTATGGAAGAAATTAGATGCACATCTGCTCCAGAAATTCTGTTTATTCACAGAGACCCTGTGAATTTAAAAACTCTTACCCTTTGAGAAGGCGTGGAGGGACCTAGAGAGTATTAGGCTCAGCAAAATAAGCCCGAGAAAGACAAGTATCACATGATCTCACTCATATGTGGAATCTAATAAAATAAGCTGACCAACAAAAAGGATCCAAAGACTCAGAAGAATGGAACAGATTGATGTATTTCAGAGTGGGTAGGGAGTCAGGAAGAAATTAACCAATGAATTTAATGCATACTGGGCCTCCAGTATGTTCCATGTATCAATCAATCTGTTCCATGAGCTTTGTTGATATTCAATAAATAATTTCAGGATAGGGGGTCCTTTAGCCCGGCCTGCATGCTCTCCAATCTGGGACCCCTTGGAGGATGTCCTACAGCCAGTTCGGGCCTAAACTGGCCATTGGACATCCCTCTCTCAATCCAGGACTGCTGGCTCCTAATGTCTCACCTGCCTGCTGGCCTGATCATTTCTAACCACTCATCTGCCTGCCTGCCTGCCTGATTGACCCTAACCACTCTCCCTTGCAGACCTGACTGCCTCTAATCACCTCTGCCTCAGCCCCCACCACCATGACTTTGGCTGGAAGGATGTCTGCAAGACATCCGGTCTATCCAGTCTAATTAGCTTATTTTATTAGTATAGATATGTATAGCCCATGGACAGACTATAGGACATGATAGTGCATGGAAAATCTGGGAATAGGAAGAGAGTGGGAGGGGTCAATGGGAGATAAAAGAGGGATATCTGGCATACTTTCAAAAATAAAGATACATTTTACAAAATAGCTTGAATACCACAGAAGGTTTTAAGTCACATCAACCTGTGAGATTTAGCCCTCTTTCACTTGGGTTCAATCTAAACACAGTCTTTCATTCCTCCAGTAGTTAAAAAAACTGTTGTAACCAGCCTAAGAAGAGTTGTTATAATTAATTTGTCTTTCTGTGTCTATTTAACATGTATTTCAAAAAATGTTTTATCACTTCTAGAATACTAGCTTTGAGGTTTGTGGATACTCAATAATTTCAGAGTAAATAAATGTATAAAAATAGAAAAAAATGAAATGCCTGAGATTCTTAAACCCAGATATCATTATCCTTGAACATATAGACTTTGTCTGAGGATAAAAACTGATGATCTTCCCTTTATTAATTTATATAATAAAAGGCTAATATGTAAATAGATCAAACAGCAGAACAACCAAACTGAATGGTTGCTTTGATGTGCACTACCCACCAGGGGGCATACATGAAATATGGCGGCATTGGCAACAGGCAGAAGAGCATGGAGATTGCCGGTGTTGGCTGCAGCAGGATGGTGGAGTAGATGAGCTGGGGCACAGACTAAGGTGGGTGCCATTTGCTTACATTGGATTAAGCCACAGGTGGTTACTAAAAGTTCTTTGCTTCTGCACACCATTTTCCCTCCTGGCACTCATACTGGCTGCTAGTGATGGCCCAGATAACCCCTAAGGGCTTCTCCACCTCTCCCTGCTCCTGAGGGGCAATCGAGGCCAGCAGCCACTTCTCACACCCACTGCCAGTGACAGCCCCACTTGCACCTGCTGTTGGCACTAGAGCCACTGCTGGCACCCACTGTCACACTAAAGTGCCACTTGCACCTACTGCTGGCACCCAGTGCTAACCCGGGATTACTTGGTGCTGTTAGCAATGAGAATGGTGGCTGCCAATCCCAATAGCCCCTGAGGGTTTCTTCACCTCACCCTGCTCCTGAGGGGCAATTGGGGCAGCAGTTGCTATTTGCACCAGTTGACGGCACCAGCCCTGCTTGTACCCGCTGCTGGCACTGGCCCCAATAGCTCCTCCGCCATCAGTAGATGTAAGTGGGGCTGGCGCCATAATCATGTGGGAGGAGCAGCAGCAGGAGTGGGGCTGCCAGTAGACAGGGAACCAAAGGCCACAATGGGAGGAACCAGGCAGGGACACAGAGGATGGAAGGGTCAAGACCCATCCCTGTGCCCCTATCAGCCTTGTGGCTCACAGTTCCTTTCAAGGTATACGGATTCACACACTGGGCCCCTAGTTAAATAATAAAGTTCAATTAAATACTTTTAAATAACCATAAACAGGTACAGAAATAGTAACTCACATAGATGTAAATTGACTGTTATCATTCATTGCCTCAAGGTGATTGGACTTTAGGAAGTAAAATTCAGATAAAAGGTATCATATAAATATGTAATGCAAAAATGTAAAAAGTAAAAATAACAAAATTTATAGGCCTATATAATTTTATAAAAGTATATAGAGAGATTATATATCCTTTTTAGGGTAGCTGTTGTCTTTTCTGCTTGATTCCTGCCCCCCTTCCTTTTTCTTTTTTTTTTTTTAATTTATTTTATTGATTTTTTACAGAGAAGAAGGGAAAGGGATAGTTAGAAACATCGATGAGAGAGAGACATCGATCAGCTGCCTCCTGCATACCCCCTACTGGGGATGTGCCCGCAACCAAGATACATGCCCTTGACCGGAATCGAACCTGGGACCCTTCGGTCCACAGGCCGATGCTCTATCCACTGAGCCAAACTGGTTTCAGCCCCCTTCCTTTTTCATCCCCATTTCACCCTTATCACGCAAATTGTTTTAACTGACTTATATTTTTATTTCCATGGTCAGAGAAGGGTGTCCTTCTATTTACCAATGCTTAGGTAGGTCTTACTCCTCTCTGTTCTCTAGAAGAAATAGTTTCCCATGTAGTTATTGTACCTTCACTCCATTGATTTGCTCTTCATTGAAACATAGTTCTCCATTCACCTCTTCCTCTTCTTCCTCCTCTTCCTCCTCCTGTTTCTTCCCTTCCTCCTATTTCTCCTCTTTCTCCTATTTCTCCTCCTTCTTTTTCACTCCATACTTATGATGAAAGATTTTATTGGCATCAACCATTATTATTGTTCCACAGGAGGGCAGGATATTCCAATTATTTTCTATCAGCCTCAGTTCTACTACCTGTTTGAAAATACCTGTTTGAATATACGATTTAGGTGGAAGAAGAGTTTCTCTCCTTTTTTTTCTCATCCCTGATTTAAAATCCTCATATTTTGCCCAGTGGCATGGCTCAGGAGTTGAGCATCAACCTATGAACCAGGAGGTCATGGTTCAATTCCCAAGCAGGGCACATGAGCGGGTTGTGGACTTGATCCCTGATAGGGGGTGTGAAGAAGGCAGCCTATCAATGATTCTCTCTCATTGGTGATGTTTCTATCTATCTGTCCCTCTCCTTCATCTCTGAAACATTAAAAACATATTTTTTAAAAACCTCATTTTCTACCCTGTGAATTAAGACTCCTCATACAATCCTAGTCAACCTTCTCCAACTTCCAGTTCTAGTTGTATGTACTTCTTACTTCTGAACTGCAGGTTAAGACTGTGTTTTGTTCAGCTTTTATCTCTAACTCCTACTTTAGTGATCCATACATCAAGAATCACAATAAATGCTTGTTAAATGAATATAATAATAAATGAGCCAACGAAACATCCATTTGTCACGCAAATTTCAATATATATGGAAAATTAGACTTATTTTTTGACTCCAAAGAAACTCTAACACATTCTATTTTTTTCTAAACATATGACTGCACATAAAACAAATATAGATTTAAGTAAATGTTAAGAAACTATAGATCATGACCATGAATAAAATAAGTAAATCAAGAACCATACTTTTTAGGAAAAACAATTTTGTCTATGCTTCAAAACAAGGCTTTAAAATGATTCGGTTTACTTAAGGATAATTGGAAACATTATTTGAAGTAATACTATAAATTTTTGAATTAAAAATGATTAAATAAAGTATTAATTTAAAAAAGGAATTGGTTACCTACAGGAGTAGGAGAAACAGGAGGAGAAGAAATTTATTATATCAGTGATATAATAAGTTTAACTTTTCTAATATACCAGTGTCTTGCCAATCACTATTCCTCAACTCGATATGCCTTTCTTTCTATAGATGTACTCTCTATGTCCCCCTCTGCACTTTATTGCACACAGAATAAAATAATCAATGAGAAATCAAACTATCCTTTTGAAGCTATTTTAATCATGTGGCCAGTCACAAATCACTTACTACATACATAATATCTTAATACTTAGATCTAAAAAAAACCACAAGGTCTTTAAAAAAGTATACAAAGTGTATTAGTAAAGTATTTTTTTTAGTAAAGTATTTTTTTAATTCTAAAATGAACTTTAACACTTTATTTTTTAGGGTCTAATTTATTGGCAACATCATTGGTCTCTTGGCACTTTACAACTCATGGTCTTTTTGAAATTATATTCACTTAACAATGAATTCTCTCTGGTTATGGAACTTAGTAATTTTTTTTAGAAATATGGCATTAGTCGATATTGTTGTTAATAAATGACAAATAACGATACTGAGGAGGTGAGTGTGTTGCTTTTAATGAAGGTTTTAAATAAATGAGCATGAGTATCAGTGAAGATTTTAAGCCGTAACATCATAAGCCTGGCCTCAGAGGCTCTTGACAGAGGTGAACACTGAGAACCTATTAGATAATGAGATATGAGAAAAGCTCCTCATAATTGAAAGTGGTCTTTGGGATCTTTAGATGTCACATGGCATTATACTGGCGACTGCTTTAAAAGCCACTTTTTTTTTCCCCATAGTCTCTTTGTGAAAAGTCTTGCTTGATTTGCTAACCTTTGAACATTACTGCCTGCAGTGGAGAACAATTAGATTCATTAATTTGTTTTCCTTCTCTTGATTTAATACATCCTCAGTAATAGAGCTCGCTAACAATTGCAGTCTTGACTTTACTGCTTATTAGTAAATTATGCTTTCAACTGAATATTAAATTATCATCGAAGAATGTAAATAAAGAGAGGGCACTGCAAACCTAGAAAACAAAATAAAAACCTACTTTTGGCGCCTAACTTTCAGAGGCGCAAGATTTTATGTACTAAGAGACACGAAGCCCTGTGGCATAATGCGCTCATTCTGGTTTTGCTAAGTTAAAAACAGCTTGTATGCCACTCACATAAATTACCTCAAAATGGATTAAAGACTTAAACCATGAAACTCCTACTAGAAAACAGGAATGAAACTCCTTGACATGGGTCTTGCAATGATTTCTTAGAAATGACACATAAAGCACAAGCAATAAAGTAAAATAAAAAAAATAAACAAGTGAGACCACATTAAACTAGAAAGATTTTGCAGCAGAAGAAACAATCAACAAAGTGAAAGACAATCTATGGAGTGGTATTTGCAAGCCACATATCTGCTAAGGAGTTAATATCCACAATATATAAAGAACCTATACAAGTCAATAGCAAAAATCAAATAACCCAATTAAAAAAGATAGCCAAAGGATCTGAATTTCTCCAGAGAAGGTATACTAATGGCCAACATGTATAATGAAAGATGCTCAATCTCATTAGGCTATACAGGAATGTTACTGAGAGGGTGAAACCTAAGAATTCTTATTATAAGGATGATTCTTTTCTTTCTATAGTGCTTATAAAAGAAAATGTTAGCTGAATCAATTGTGCTAATCTTTTCACAATATATGTAAATCAAATCATCATGCTGTACACCTTATACAGTAATTCATGTTTTCATCAATAAAACTGGAAAAAATTCTGGCACAAAGTAAAAACAAACAAACAAACAAAAAAACAAAAACACACACCAAAAAACCTTGTATAAGAGAGGAGTATAAATTATTCGATGATTCTATCATCACCTGAGGAGGGATACTGCACACAGTCAATGGCTAAGGATGAATACTGAGCATCCTAACAAAATCAATTTGACCCGAAAGGGTCTTGGTTTAAAGAATTCCAGCTGACTTTAGTGGATAGCTAGTTTTTAAACTTAACATCCTGCTTTAGATAGTAAAAATGTTAGATTAAAAAACACAGACCCAAAGATTCCCTCCCCCCACCTCACCAGAACAAAACACATACAGACCGAGTTTTAGCTCAAAGTATAACTAGAGAAATAGGTGGAGTAACACACAGAAAAGCCACTTTCATTCTGAAAACATCCATCTATACGTTATACATTGGAAAGCTCAAGAGCCAAGATCAGAACCTAGCATCCCTGCAAGGTAGATGTTGTTCTGAGAGGCCTTTTCTACTTTCCTGGGAAAATCCAGAAAGTTGCGCCTTTGGGGGGAATGGCGGAAAGCCAGAATTATTTTTCACAATCTACCTGGACTCGTAAAAGCCTTCTGTAAATGTTGCTGATCTCCCATACACAGTGTGTCCCCAAAATGCATACATCCTTGGAATAATTATAAAGGCAGTGTTTGTGAAAATCCATCCTATTTTCAAAATGGAATAGGATCAGCTATTAAGAGTGTGTATGCATTTTTTTGGGGGGAGAAGGGTACCTGTAGAAAAGGATGGAAAGGGGAGAAAAGTGGAAAAAGCAAAGCCTTCCTCAGACTGCAGCCAACCTTCCCATGAGGTAGGTGGGCGAGTGACTCTCACAGCTTCAACTTCATCTGAATTCATTCCAACTGCTGAAGTATCATTTTTAAGAAAATCTAATAAATAGTTAAATATCTGTGAGTACAACAGAGGAAAACAACCTGAATATGAAGTAGAACCAGTCATAACAAGAAGATAGTAGCATTTGACCCTCATAGACTTAAAACAATGGATGTTTAGCAAGTTGATTTTGTTCTCTCTCTCTCTCTCTCTCTCTCTCTCTCTCTCTCTCTCTCTCTCTCTCTCTCTCTAATTTTGTTAATCCTCACTCCAGGAAATTTTCCCATGTTATTTTGGGAGAGTGGAAAGACAGAAAAACAGAAACATCATCGATGTGAAAGGAACACATCAATTGGTTGCCTTCTACACGAGTCCTGACCAGGTCCCAGGCCAGAGTGGAGCCTGGAATTGAGGTAGGTACCCTTGACCAGAATCGAACTCAAGACCCTTTGGTCCACAGGCCTACACTCTATCCACTGAGCCAAACCGGCTAGGGCAATTTTCTTCTCTTTTAAAATTAGGTGACACACTTCAAAATTATCTGAGACCATGAATGCATGAAGATTACACAGTAAGACTGAACAATAACCCAATCATTTCTAAACAGGAACACAAGACTACATAGAGAAAATTCAGGAGAATACAAATTCATCTGTCTCACTGATCTCAACTAAAATGTTTTATAAAATTTCAAGAGCAACTTCATGAGGACACAAGAGCAGAGGACAGTGGAGCTTTGGGGAGAGGAAATAAAATGTGAAGAACGAACTGCACCACGGGGAGTTTCCTCTTTTTTTTTTTTTTTTTTTCTTCTTTCTTTCCTGGCTTTGTCCCAAGGTTGGTCCTGGTAACAAATCAGGAACAGACAACAAAAACTCCAAGAAAAAAAATTTTTTTTTTTTCTGGCTGGAGCCTGGGGAGAGAGTCCCTGGGAGCTGGACAGTCTGAGGGAGAACCTTGTTTTTATTATTAGTTTTTCATCTTTTCTGTCTTTTTCGCTCCCAGCTGGTAAAAAATCCAAAAACGAAGCAAAACAAACAAAAGCGTTTTACTCAGAAACCATGAAAATGAGCTCTGGTACCTGCCAAGATGGGAAATCCCTGATTGAAGAGAGCTGGAGAGCAGCCTCTGACATTCTGTGTGGCCTAACACAGTGCCAGGTTCCACATGAGCTGTGCACACATGTAAGCAAACACAAGACACGTCCCTCAGGCTACCAGAGGGAAAGTGCCTCCCAGAGCACCAGCTTTCTTCTTTCTTTCTTTCTTTTTTTAATCCTCACCTAAGGATATTTTTTTTCCATTGATTTTTAGAGAAAGTGGAAGGGAGAGAGAGAGACAGAGACAGAGAGAAACACTCTTGTGAGAGAGAGACATTGATTAGTTGCCTCCTGCGCATGTCCAGGGAGCCTGCAACCACAAGGAAGGTACCCTTGACAGGAATTGAACCATGACTCTTCAGTCATCAGGCTGACTCTCTGTCCACTGGGCCAAACAGACTACAGCCCCGCCTTTTTTAAAATTATTATTACTGTTATCTTACACATAATATTTTAAAGACTTATCTCTCTACCTTTTGTTTTCAGCAATTTGGTTCTGATATGTTTCAATGTGGCTTTTAAAAAAAATAAATATATTCTGTTTGCAATTTGCTGAGCTTCTTGGAACAGTTAATATTTTTCACAAACTTAGGGGTACATTCTTGGTCATTATGTTTTCAATTACTCTGCTTTCATTTCTGTCCTGAGACTCCAATTACATGTGTGTTGGACCATTTAAACCAGACCTACAAGTCTCTGTCTCTGCTACTGTTTTTGTTTTGGCTTCTCTCCTTTTTACTTCTTTTCTTCCTCTCTGTTCAGTCAGCAATTTCCATTGACTTGTTGTCGGTCAGATTTTGCCTCCACTTTGTCATTTCTGCAGTTTTGCATTTCTGCAGAATTGAAGTCCTGATGTCTGGCTGAGACTGTGCTCAGTGCTCTCAGCTGTTCGCAGATCCTTGTTTCCTCATCACCTCAGCAAGGAGACATCTTTATTCCGTCAAATCCCTCATGCTTCCACTCTCTCTCATTTCTTCTTCTGCTCCTGGTCAAAGAACTGGGCGGGGCAAAAGTAGGCTTACAGTGGTGAGTATATGAAACAGAATTTATTCATTCATTATTGTTAATTACCGTTTTACTGATTTGTATTACAACTGTAAACCTACTCTTGCCCACCCCCGTGTATAAGGCTGCCCAATACAACTTTCTGGGATTATGGAGATGTTCTTTATCCGTACTGTCCAATAGCATGGCAGCCATAAGCCACCTTAACATTGAGCCCTTGAAATGTGGCCTGTATAATCATATAATTGAATTTTAGATTTTATTTCAGTGATTTAAAATTAAATGTAAGTACCATATGTGGCATTGGTTACTCTCTGGAGCAGCACACATAGAAAATAGCCAAGATAAACTCATACTGTAGTGCTTCATTCTGCAAAGTCTTCTTTAATCTACAGAATTAATGAGTGGATTAAGGTAAGATTCAGAAGGCTTCTACATGTCAAAATACTCAACTTTAATGAGTTAGAGAATGTGAATCATTTCCTGATTCATAGCAGGTACATTGGTTTGGCATTGACATTAACTGCCACTTGCTGGCACTATCACTCAGTAGGCTTTTTGTTTGTAGCTCCATCTCTTCCAGTTGCCCTCAGGCCTTCCCCATGCCAGGACCACTTGATCCCCACCCTGTGCTGAAAGTGGCAGCATAAGGATTTCTCAAACCTAGACCTAGTCCAACTCCAACTTTAAGACACTTAGTATGTCAACCTTTACCTGCATTATTGGATTCCTGTTTTTATTTCTCCAGTTGAAAACCTTGCCCAGAAAATAAACTCAGTCATGCACTTTTACTTGGTCAGAATTTGTAAACATGGACAACAGGGGGTAGGGAAGTGGGAGAGGGCATGGAAGGAATAAATAGTGATGTTTTTGTTTTTAAAGTACTCTCCAGAACAGTCTTCCCAGAAAAAAAAAAATAAGATTGCCAGATTCTTGAACTGCCTCTTCTACTTTTTGGCTACATGTACTCACTATTGTCTTTTTTCCAGCATTTATTGCTGAAGAGATATCAGTATGTTGCTGCTCATAATTTTTAAAAACATACTTAAAGATTATCTTCATTATCTATAATTTATTAGCCACAGAAATAGTCAGAGTAGCAGCAGCAGCAACAAAGAAAAGATCAACCCAGCAATGATTTTTGCTTTTGGTCTTTAACTCCCAACATGCAAAATAAAACACTCATGCAAATTTTTACATTTCCATTATGCATCAGAACACCCAGGAGAAGTGTCTCTAGTGCCTTTCATGAATGAGCAGGCCTAGAATTGGTAGGCTGATGCCAATATCATACCTTTTAAAAAAAAATGTCTGAAATCTTTGACTACTTTTCAAAATTAAAACTCATTGCTCAGTTTAACCATTTCTCCAGAGGAGTGATCAGGATGTCTCATGTATTAAAAAGTGCTGACGTAAATAATATATGAACAGAACCTTCTGGTGAGACCAGGTGGGGAGGGAGTGGGAGGGAACAAATGAGTAAAATGCACTTTGAAGATACTATCATTCTCAGCATCCTCGCTGGTACCCTTGCATCTCAGTCCACCCACCAAGCTAAGGACAATGCTTTGAAGGAATCAGGGGTGAGGATGTATCTTTCTCAGGGGTGTTTTTTGTTGTTGTCGTTGTTTGTTTGTTTGTGAGACCAGAAAGCATAACAAGTTGGGAAGGAAAACATATCCCAAAACTCTTGCACACTCACATTAAGGCCATGATCAATTCACATGGCAAGGATTTTTTTTTTAATTTTATTTATTAAACTTAGAGCTGAGACATTACTAGTTAATAGGATTACATAGATTTCAGGTGTACATCTCTACATTTGAATATGTGCAGTGAGTCTGTATATTATGTGGTATGTCCACTACCCACAGTTCTATTTTTTTTTTTACTTCTTCATTTGGTTATTTAATGCAGGCAGCCAAATTTAATTAATTAAACAACTACTATGTGCCAGTTGTAGGCTAGGTACTCTGGTGCACTGGTAAACAAAGGTGACAGAAATATCTGACCTTTAAAGCTCTCATACTAGAATTTCAAATATTTTTTTATAAGGAACGTTTGAAAAATGTATTGTTCTCAGCTCATGAAGTGTTTAACATTCTAAATCTACCAAGTTTGAATAACAGCAAAAGATGAACATTAAACTAAAGTAGAATTGACATATTTCTCATGATGAATCTATCAAAAAATGCGAGATATCTTTCCATTTATTTAGTTCTATTTTGTGACATTTAGGAATCTGAATCTTTTCTTCACACATTTTCAAAGTCCATGTGAAGTTTGTGTGAGCCATTTTATATTTTATCGATATTATAAATAGCTCTTTTAATTTTATCTTGTCGCTTTTTAAAAATAAGAAAGGCTTACTTATAGATTACTATATATAAATTCTATCACCCCATTACTTTGCTAATTCTGTTATCATTTGCAGTTTTTCAATGGGACTTTTGGACATTTCAATCACAGCATCTGCAAATAAATATAGCTTTTCTTCTTCCTTTATATTTCTTGAGCTTACGATTGCTTTTACTTAACTGGTTAGACTGACCACATGTTCAATATCAGAAATAATAAAGCAGTTTCATTTTTTTTATTTTTTTTTTTTGAGGAACCTCTGTAAGGTTTTCTAGAGTGGCTGCCTCAATTTTCAAAGGCAAAAGGATTTAGAAGTACAAATCGGTAGCTACAAAATAGTCACAGGAATGTAAAGTACACTGTAGGGAATATAGTCAATATTGTAATAACTACTTAAAGTGCCATGTGGGTGCTAGCAATATCAGGGCTAATACTTTGTAAAATATATGACTGTCTAATAATCACTATCTGTATACTTGAAACTAATATAAAATAATATTGGATGTCAGCTTTAATTGAAAAAAAAAAAAGTTTTAATAGTAGGAGCAAGAGTGTGTATCTTTTTCCTAGTGTTAGGATCAGTGCTTCCAATATGTACCAAGTAAAATGCTGATTTTTATATTGTTTACTTTTAAAACTATTTTAGAATTTTCTATTTACTATTAATATTGGTCTATTTTTATTTTTTTCAAAAAATCATGTTAACAATAGCAACTATGATAAAATTTCCTCTTGGATATATTTATATGATGAATTACATTAATGGATGCCTTCATTGACATATATTTACATTTTTAAAAAGAATCCCACTGAAGTATAATGTGTGTGTTTTTTGTTCATTGTTGTATACTACTTGCTCACCTGTATTTAAGATTTTTGTTTTGATATTCATAACCAGATGGATTTGTATATTTAAAAAAAAACAAATCTTTATTAGAATTTGGTAACAATGTGATGTTCACTTCATAAAAGAAATGTTTAAAGTTTTTCATACTCTTCTTGGGTATGTTACTAAACTATCCTTCGAAATGTAGAAAAATCCCTCTGTGAAAAAACATGGGGCCTAGGACATTCTCTGTTTTGGTTTCTTTTGGAGAGAGAATGCAGCTCATTTATGCATTTATGCAATTCCATGTCAATATTACTCTAAGATTTTTCTCCCTTAGTTGGACTTTTAAATTTTCTTGTTAATAATTTATGTATCTTACCCTCCCACACACAACTATCCTAAACTTCTGTTTCCCTTAACCCAGTAGTCTTGTTAGGTTCCATTTGAATTCTATTTGCAGTATATCCCCTCATGAGTAGTTTCTGATGTGTACTGCAGACGTTCATAAGAACTTAGACCAATACAATCTATAGATTCTCCTATGTATTCTCCTATATCTATGAATGGGCATATATATGACTCACCATCAATTTATCACCTGCAGGATTTTCTTAGTTTTGCTTATTGGCTTTTGTGCCACTCACCCAGGTTTCTACTTATGATGTGTAGAAAAGTCCCTTTTCTTGAGGTGTGAGAATCTTCTGTATTATTTGAGTTTACAGGGTCCATTAAGAACATCCTTTTTGTTGTTGTTAATTCTAACCATTGATTTTTGGGGAGAGTTAAAGGGACGGGAGAAAGACAGAGAAACACCAATGTGAGAGATACACATCCACTAGTTGCCTCCTACATGCACCCTAACTGCAACTGACGTATGTGCCCTTGACCAGAATCAAATCCTGGGCCCTTCAGTCCAGAGGCTGATGCTCTAACCACTGAGCTAAGACAGCCAAGGCAAGAATGTCCTTTCACTGTCCTCTGACTCCCACTAGATGACTCCTGTTCTCAAGACAGTCATCATGTCCATGTTCTAAAGTTCTTTAAGTTTTATTGAGAGTTTCAAGTCGTTGTTTTGGTTTGGTTTGGTTTTTGGGTTTTTTTTTTGCTATCCTAATCGGCCTGTTTCATTTTCTGGCAGTTCAGAAACTATGCGTTTGCCCTCATCACGCATCTGGAAGGCTTATAAGCAGGAAAGAAGTCAGGAGGATGCCATGGGGATGACTTTTGGAGAGAATAAGAGAACTGGAAAGTCAGTGAAATAAGGTCTTTCACCTCAGTGTGCCTGAAAAATGAATGAGCAAAGGCGAGCACAAGGATGTTCTGGTCACTAAGCAAAAGAGACACCAACATGTCTGAAATGTTGAGAGGATGGACAACAAGAGAAAGGAATGACTGGGTGGTCCTCTGCAGATATGAAGTTTCCCCAAGGATGTACGGATTAGCATGCTCATTCTTTAATAATCATGGAGACTGACCTTTTTATTGGGCTAGTATTTTTGGACCGTGATCTAAGTCCCATAATAACACAGATTCACTCTTTTTTGTCTAATTCCATTAAGGTCTCTGTGCCTGTCTAATAGCATTAGTTGGAAAACCATTTTTTTTCAGTCCAAGTAGGGTTTTTCTTTAAAGATTTTGCTGAAGATTCCTCAGTGCCTCTGTCCATAGCTGGTTCATGGAGAGAGAAAGCTGACTTTTCACAGATTTGGCCTGCATACTGCTTTTATTCACCAGCCCTTGATACCTGGTTCAATTTTTTTTTCACTATTTTGATCTTTATTCATTTTATCTCACTTACCATAGAGTTGCTTTGAAATCTCCCAGAATATGTGTATTTCTCACCCAATGAACCTTTCTATCCGCTACAAGTCTAATAGAAGATTATGCACACGTATTTTATTGTACTTTGTGAAACTCTTCAGAGAGAAGATTTCTATACAAAGAACCCTTTCTCTTCCTACTTGCTTGAGGAAATATCCCTGGAAAATAAATTTGTGGAGAAGAGAGTAAAAATGGCCGAGGCAGCAACTTCTGATGGAGCGCATATGTCCTCTTATCCTCCTGACAAAGTGAATGGAACTGAATGGTAATTATTACTGCGCTCCAGTGACCTTAATAGGCCTTAGCATGATGTCGATGCCTGACATTAGCTTATCTACTGCATAGAAAAGTTCTGGTCAAAAGCAGAGTAATATAGCCGAGACCGGTTTGGCTCAGTAGATAGAGTGTCGGCCTGGGGACTGAAAGGTCCCAGGTTCGATTCCGGTCGGGGGCATGTACCTTGCTTGCAGGCACATCTCCAGTGTGGGGTGTGCAGGAGGCGGCTGATCAATGTCTCTCTCATTGATGTTTCTGACTTTCTATCCCTCTCCCTTCCTCTCTGTGAAAAGTCAATAAAATATATTTTTTAAAAAAGCAGAGTAATATAAATGACCAAAAAACAAAAACAAAAAAACAACAACAATCAGATAGTTCAAATGCTTCTGGAAGGTAGATAGATTCTCCTATGGAACTAAAAAATGAGCCCCGTGCACAAATGGAGGGCTAAACTTTCTTTGAGTTTGGCGGCCATGTTCCAAATGATCTCCTAAATTCACAGCGAGTCCCCGCCAGAAGCCTTACGTTCTCTCAAGCAATTCCAATTTCAATCAGGAGCTGGTTTAGTTGGAAGTCAGATTCTCCCCAAGTTCACTAGAAGAGAGACTTCTTGGCTACAATTTTGGACATTTTAGCCAACACTAAAGCTAAGTAGGTAAGGCTAATTCCCAACCCCAACACAGCTCACTATGGCTAAATTATAGTCTTTGAGCTTTAATATTTCAAAATGGTGATTAAAATCATGACTGTTATTAAAAATGAATTGAGGTGATTTTCCTGTTTTATAATAGACTTTTTTTTTAGAGAGTTCTATAGTAAACAACTAAATAAAGCATATGAGTCATCTTAGTTTTTCAATTACTTTTGCTTGAATGAGATTATTAAGAGTTTATTTTCGCCGAGACCTTTTTGGCTCAGTGGATAGAGTGTCAGCTTGCGGACTAAAAGGTCCCAAGTTCAATTCCAGTCGGGGGCATGTACCTTGCTTGCAGGCACATCCCCACTGTGGGGCATGCAGGAGGCGGCTGATGGATGTCTCTCTCTCATCGATGTTTCTGACTTTCTATCTCTCTCCCTTCCTCTCTGTAAAAAATCAATAAAATATATTTTTTAAAAAAGAGTTTATTCTCAAGGGGGAACATTGCCACGGAGATTAATGAAAACATCATATCCATATATAAAATATTTATACATGTCATAAATTTCCCCTAATAAACATCACAAAAAGCGACATTTATGTTTGACAAAAATTTATCATTTTTTAAGAAAAAGTGTTTAAATTTTAATTCGCACAAATAATAATTGAAAACTACTTAATGCATCATCCTATAATCTTTACCACAGAAAATATGCCAGTACTTCACTTTTTTGGTTTTGCAAGGTAAGCATCATCTATATTAGTTTTTTTTTTAATCATATGCTTGAGGCTTTTTAGGTATTAATTTTGACATGATTACCTCTTCATTATGTAACAACATTAATATGCCAAACTGCCAAACTGAATGAGTAGTTCAAGGTGTTTTTGCTCAACAGAGGGTAAAATCATTGATGTTCAATTTCTTAGGCTTTCATTGCGCTCGATCTAGTGACCACATACTGTGAGCCAACTGAGAAGGATTTAATACAGATTTTGTATTTTGCACCTCTTTGCCTAAATCGTGTTTTAACTATCTTCTAAGTGAAAGAACAGGCCTCATGACAAAGGAATACAGGACTTGCAGCCAAATAGACTATATCCATTTAACTGCAGGTTACAGGAGAATGTCTGATTAATTGAATCAAGCTCTCTGAGTCTTTTGGACATAATGCTCGTTTTACATATACAGTCCAATAAAATTCAATTCCTTTGATTAACAAAATCTCTCTTAAATCATTCTGTTTGTATCTTCTTTATACTCTGACCTCCTAGAGATGTCATCTACTATGGATTCATGAATGTTCTTTGCAGAATCTCATTTTCCGCTTTTGTAAAGTAGAGATGGTGATCACTTTCTCACAAGGGTACTACGTAGTTAACAAAACACTGAAGAAACTATGACAACTAAAGTAATAACAGCCAATGAATTTTAAGGTTTACAGATGGCTGTTGCAGATATTCTCATGTTAAAAACTTTATTAACAGGATTATGATAATATTAAGATTATGAAAACATTTGTTTGGGTATAACTCAGTTTGAGTTCGTGCAATGATACTATCAGCTTTCTGATCTTGAGAAAATGTATTAAACTTATAGGCATAAGTTTCTTCATCTGCCAAGTGAAAATTATATTCTGCTTTGCAAAGTTGTTATGAGGATTATTGATAATCTATGCAAATTGCCTACTCACTGAAGAGTAACTATTATAAGTGTGCCAAAATGAGAGGTATGAGAAGTTATTATATGCAGCAAGCAGAATTTTCTTACCCTGCTAGTGAGAATAGCTTAGTACAACTCTTCTAGAAAAGTATTCAGTAGCATTTTCCAAAGATGAATAATGCATGCATTTTCTATGATATAGAAATCCTACTGTATGCATGTTCACCAAAAGACGTGGTCTAGGATGATTTTATCAGAACTATTCATTATAGTCCAAATCTGTAAAATGCTTAATGTCTGTTCACCATTGGTTGAATAGCCATTTTTACAATAGAATGCAATTCAACAACTGAATAGATACCTCACAAAACACAATGAATCAGAATTAGAAAGTTGAACGAAAGAATCCGGGCTTAAAAGAGTATAGAGTTGACAATGCCATTAATATAAGGTAGAAAAACAGTTTAAATTATGAATTTAGAAATTAAAATTGTAAATACTATTTGTTGGGGGTGTACTGATAGAAAGGGACTATAAAGAAGATTTTGGGGGTTCTAATTACAGAAATATCTTTGTTTATGAAAACTCAGTTGTCAACCAGTGTACTTTCACGCATGCAAATTTTACTTTAATAACAAGAAGAATAGTATATTTACAAATATCAGTTCTTATTCTTAATATTATAAATATAAAACATTTGCATACAGTCTAACGTTTTTAGAGTTTATTACTTTTTTAACTTTTTAGACATTTTCTAATTGACTGATTTTTCACTCAAGCTAAATTGTTAGAATAAAAATCTAGCTCTCAGAGATACTCATCTCTCATACACTTGAAGTTCCCTTCAGTTAATTTTTCTAGGCGAATTTGTAAGAACTGCTTTCTAAATTCAAAAGGCTGAGTCACAAGATCTTGAGAAACAAGGGTGCCATTGCTTGCCATGGATGTGAATACCAAATAACCTTAATCTAATTGAGCTAGCTAAAAAAGTACACGCATTAGTTGCAAAGACATCTAGTCTAGGCACACATAGATACACACCTACATCTTTTACCTCAAGGTAATGTCAGTCTTCTTGGCAAGGGAGAGATACAAACAGATAATGGCTGCATAGAACAAAGCCAACAACAGAGCTATACAAGGAGAGCTGAGAGGATGAATGGTCAATTTTCTAGGAGAGGACAGGAAAGGCTTTGAGGAAGAGATGACCCAGTTAGAGACTGGAGAATTCAGACATTTTCTTTTCAAAATTTATTCAAAGGTAAATATAGTCTTCCCCCGGTCCCTCTAATTAGAAAACTAAATCTTATCTATTCTGATGATAGGCTTTCTGATAATATATTATAAAATACATGTCCTGTAATAACTAGATTTCTATGAACTGAACTGACTTTAAAAATTAAATTTTGGAAACTATTAAATTGTACCATTGATGTAGATTTAAATTTCTTAATTCATTCTTTAACAATAATCAAAGCTTCAAAATGAACTTCCAGTCCAGCCAGTGTATCTCAGTGGTTGACCATTGACCTATGAACTAGGTTCAGGACACATGCCCTGGTTGCAAGTTAGATCCCTAATGGGGGCTGTGCAGGAGGCGGCCAATTGATTATTCTCTGTCTCCATTGATGTTTTTCTCTTCCTCTCCCACTCTCTCCAAAACCAGTAAGAATGAATAAATAATAAACTTCCACTTTATTTCAACTTTAAAGATTTTAAAATTCAGCAATCTATGTCATTTATGAACTAAAATTCTGCAAGCGTTACAGATTTAGCAAATATAAGTACGGGACAAACAGCTAAATTTGAATTTCTGCCAAATAACATTTTTTTCTTGTAAGTACATTCCAAATATTTCAAGAGATATATTTATACTAAAAAATAATTGTTTTTCTAAATTTAAATTTAACTGGGAATTCTGTTATTTCAGCTCCTAAACACTTATTAAATTAAAATATTTCACTTCACTGTTCACACCTCATTTAAGTTTTTAAATTGTCCCACAAATAAAACAGTAAGTGCTAACACAGAATGATAGCATTGAAGTGAATCAAATTCTAACGCTTCATATTCAAAATCATTATATCATCATGATTTGTCCCAAATTTCCAATTAAAATACAGGGATACGTAGAGTCATGGTTTTAGAAATATATACTGTACCCAAACTGACAATTACTTTCTTATTCTCTAAAGAAATGAATCTGGCTGAGCCTGTGTGGGTCAAGGGGCCATCTTGTATACCTGACATGTATTTCGTGTAAATTTTGTGTGAAATTTAAATCAGCAGTTCTCAACCTGTGGCTCGTGACCCCTTTGGAGGTCAAACAACCCTTTCACAGGGGTCACCTAAGACTATTGGAAAACACCTATTTCCCATGGTCTTAGGAACCACCACACCACTCCTCGGTGTAGCAAAATGTAGCAATGTAGTTTACTGTTGTCATATGAAGACCGTTACCCATGCTACACCACGATTCAAGACAAAATGTCATTTATTTGTAATTAGAAATAAATATTTCACAACATATAATTACATATTGTTTTTGTGATTAATCACTATGCTTTAAATATGTTCAATTTGTAACAATGAAAATACATCCTGCATATCAGATATTTACATTACAGTTTATAACAGTACAAAATTACAGTTATAAAGTCGCAACGGAAATAATTTTATGGTTGGGGGTCACCACCACATGAGGAGCTGTCTTAAAGGGTCACAGCATTAGGAAGGTTGAGAACCACTGATTTAAATTAAAAGAAATATCTTAATATATAGCTTACAGATATAAAAGTCCAACTCAAGCTCAATTGTAACCATGGCAATTGTATTGAATTTAGAACAGCCAAAGTTTAGACATCCTTATGACTTCTCTAGTGTGTGTCTTTGTAGGTTTTAAACACTGACATCACATTGCTTATATTGCCAGTGCATGGAAACCAAAATCCGAAAAACTTTTACTCAGTTTTATTGTTGTTCTTAAGTGTTCTCCCGATAACTCCCCCATTAGTCCTTGTACCCAGGGTGGGCATTTCCACTTGACCTTCCTAATCACCCTCCTATGAAATATCATGACTAATAGTCCTAGGTGTATTTCACTTTTTTAGTGTATTTCTGAAAAAGTGTATCTATTAAATAATATACTCAACTTGAGGAGAGTTGTTTGAAGTGTTCCTGTTTTGGAATGAGTGGTGGTGGATTTAGAAGTCTCAAATAACAATTTAAAATCAATATAGACAACATGCTAATATCTTGTTTGGAAAGCCCACTTCGAATTTGCAATTTTTAATTGTGTGGCTAATCCAATCTCTCCTTTCTACTTCAGTTAAAACTTTAGTACTTTTTTAAATCTACTTACTATGAGTTTTCAGGTTTTTATAATATTTAGAGTTGAAAAATCAGACCCATACAAATTTTTTCTTAGAAGTTATGGTCTCTGGACTCCCATAAATTTGCCATGTGTATGACATTTTAAGTATTATAAACTTGCTGGTGTGGAAATAAATGACAATTATCCAAATAAGAACAAGCAAATGCTGTTTATTTAGAGCTTGCCCCAGCCAGGAAGTCAGCTACCATCACTTGTGTTTGATAGCAGGTGAGAATAAAAGTTCTTCAGTGAAGCTGAAACCGGTCTGACTCAGTGAATAGAGCATCAGCCGGCAGACTGAAAGGTGCCAGGTTCAATTCCAGTCAAGGGCATGTACATTGGTTGTGGGTACATCCCCAGTAGGGGGCGTGCAGAAGGCGGCTGATCAATGTCTCTCTCTCATCAATGTTTCTTGCTTTCTATCCCTTTCCCTTCCTCTCTGTGAAAAATCAATAAAATATATTTAAAAAAAAGTTTTTCAGTGAAAAAAACAGACAGTCTGATTGGAGGTTGTAGCCTTGAATAAGCTGAAGGTTGGCTGACTAAAAGCAAGGCATCCTACGTGATTGGTTATAGGGGCATGTTTGGCTTTCTCTGGTTGGTCCTTAGTTGAAAGAGACCAAAATTAGGGAATCTGACAGTTCACTAAGTCCTCACAGTTTGGAATCAATGGCTACAAAGATTGTGGTTTGACTTCCTTGCTAGTTGCTGTAGATTATTGGGTCAGAATTCTTTTTTTTTTAATATATTTTTTTGATTTTTCACAGAGAGGAAGGGAGAAAGATAGAAAGCCAGAAACATCGATGAGAGAGAGAGACATCGATAAGCCGCCTCCTGCACGCCCCCCACTGGGGATGTGCCCGCAACCAGATACATGCCCTTGACCAGAATCAAACCTGGGACCTTTCAGTCCCCAGGCCGACGGACGCTCTATCCACTGAGCCAAACCGGTCTCGGCAGAACTCTATTTTTTTTATATGTGGTCTGTCCATTGCCTATTTATATATCAGGATCGCACTTAACTTTGCTCTTCCCTAGAGATGAAGACAGTGAGACTGTCAAATGAAGCACTATTTTCAAATCCACACAGATCCCTGGTTCCCAGCTTGTATGCCTGGTTCATCCACTCATAAAAATTGCTTTAAATCAAATTCTAA
Source organism: Lasiurus borealis (assembly GCA_004026805.1). Lineage (NCBI taxonomy): Eukaryota > Metazoa > Chordata > Mammalia > Chiroptera > Vespertilionidae > Lasiurus > Lasiurus borealis. The sequence continues at coordinate 64,093 of PVJN01004112.1, read as the reverse complement.
AAGGGCAGCCTATATCTAGGCTGAACAAGAGAAACAAAGTCACTACCAGCATGAAACTCACCTTCTTTTCACACAATCTGTAACACTGATTCTCAACCTTCCTAATGCCGAGACCCTTTAAGACAGCTCCTCATGTGGTGGTGACCCCCAACCATAAAATTATTTCCGTGGCTACTTCATCACTGTAAGTTTGCTACTGTTATGAACTGTAATGTAAATATCTGATATGCAGGATGTATTTTCATTGTTACAAATTGAACATAATTAAACATAGTGATTAATCACAAAAAACAATATGTAATTATATATTGTGAAATATTTATTTCTAGTTACAAATAGATGAAATTTTGTCTTGAATCATGGTGTAGCATGGGTAAGAGTCTTCATATGACAACAGTAAACTACATTGCTACACTTTGCTACACCGAGGAGCGGTCTTGGTTCCTAAGACCATGGGAAATAGGTGTTTGCCGCTTGTCTTAGGCGACCCCTGTGAAAGGGTAGTTCAACCCCCAAAGGGGTTGCAACCCACAGGTTGAGAACCGCTGATCTATAAGATAATGTAGTTAGTGCTTTAACCATACCACTACAATGCGGATAGAGTCATTGTTTTATTTTTTGTTTTTTGTTTTGTTTTTTTTCTCAGAAAAAAAGGGAGGAAGCTAATCACATTTTATTGACAGGATCTTAATAGTCTAATATTAAAAGCAGCTGTGTGTCTATTCCATTAGAGCCTCCTAGGTGTCATCTTGCTTCCCCAGGAGTGAGTGAGACATTAAATCAGCTCCGAGGAAATGTGCTCACACACGCACCGCTATTGTTTACCTGTGTTGCTTTTTAAGTGCATCAAACGGAAACACTCAGAGAAATGAATCTGTTCCCTTGCCAGCGCTTCGAGCATATGAGACTCAAAAGATGCTGATATCTTTAGCTTTAAACTAAGCAGAATAAAAACGTCAGTAGATGGGATTTTCATCCTGGAAGATTTATATGTGCATATTTTTGATGAAACTAAATTGTCTTTAGAGAATGCAGGTGAACGTGGACTCAAAGCTATTGGGGAAAACTACTTTTTATTCATACAAATCCCGAGAAAAATAAAATTATAGGCTAACTGTAGGGCTACGAATGCTTTAAACAAGATATTTTTTAAAAAACGAAGAGAAAAGCCATGGAAATGCGTTTGCCAATGATGGGTGAGGGTGCTGTGCTGATATCTGCTACATGGAGTAAGAGCCATGGTTATGAAACATGTATGTGAGGCAGGTCATCCTCTGACTCAGTAGGTCCAGAGTGAGTTTCCAAAAGCCTGCATTTATTTTCTTTCTATTTTTTTAGTGCATTATGATTTTTTAAGTTATATTTTTTATTGTTTAAAGTATTACAAATAGTAGTACATACATCTTTTTTTTCTTTTTTCCCCTATTGACCTCCCCCCAGCCTTCCTTACCCCCCAGTACATGCCCTCACCTGCCACACACACCCCCTTCAGTGCCTTGTATCCATCGGTTTTGCTTACATACATGCATACAAGTCCTTCGGTTGATCTCTTACAGCCCCACCCCCCCAACCTCTTCTGCCTTCCCGCTGTAGTATGACAGATACCATTGCTGACATGTACACATAAAGAACTGATTGACATTGAACCTTGGACTCAGAACAACTGGACATTGAAAGTGGACTCAAAAGCCTGCATTTCTGACATGTGAACGGACGATGGCGCTGCTGTTGGCCTGGATTCCACCCTTTGAAAACCATCAGAGGAGACCACCCCCTGTACAATATTCTCCCCTCTGCTTTGCAAGTCCTGTTTGGGTTTGGCATTGTGAAAGTAACAGGACTCTGCCTTCGTAGAAAGAAATTTTGCAAGTTAATATTTAGAACGAATGGGCTTTTGAAGAGAAAACCAAGACTGTTTTCTTATTCATAAGAGATTCAACACTGTTTGTAGAAAGGTGGAATTTATAAATAGAATGCTATTGAGGTCTTATAATTGAGATTAATTTCCCTAAGCTTAATGGTTCATTTTATAGCTTGAGTACGTCCACATTCTTAAAAACATTCAAAGAAATAAAACATTTTATATTAGACATACTGTAACATGTCTAACAACTAGGAAATAAATGTCTTTTGCAAATTTTGTGGGTAAGAGAAGATGGAAACAAACTCCAGAGTCCAAGTGATATTTGCAATAAACCGCTGCATGTCTCAAAGAGTTTCACTACTTAAGAAACACTGAAAGAAATGTAAATGTGATTACGAAGCGAGGGTATGAATTTTAAATAAAACCTTTCTACAACCTAATTAATTGCCTTTATTTAGGGAGCCATTTAGGCAATTGGAATGAATCTGTCACTCAATTGCCTCACCTGCATTTTAGTAGTATAAAGTCCCAAGGCCTTTTATCTATAAGATTATTCATTTTACAGTGAATACTATGGTGACCTGTGATTTATATTTTATTATAATTCATGCAAAATAAAATAACTAGTATGTTTGTTTACTTATAAGTATATAGTGAGTATAAAAGGCCTTATTTCATTTCTTCTCTTAGTCTATTTGACTTGGTGGATTCTACTTATCAAGTTCTACAGGAGGACTTTTTCTTCTGAAAATCAAGTTTTCTACAAACTGAGAATCACCTAATTGTCAAACCCAAAATATCATAAAGCCCCATAATATCTTTTAATATACAGTGGTACCTCGAGATACGATTTTAATTCGTTCTGTAACCTTGAGGTAAACTGGTGGGTCATGTGCAGCCGGCCGATCCACGGGATGACTCCTATCTCAAATGTTGCTCGTATTATTCAAAGTAAAAATCGCTCGCTCGATGGCTCGTATCTCAAAAATCTCGTATGTTAGGGCACTTGTATCTCGAGGTACCCCTGTATTGGGAAAAGAAATGAGTTCCACAACTCCAGGTATGAAACATGTAATGTTCCTTACGTGTTGTGAATCGAGTGACTCTAAGCATTTGCTATACAGGATTCTGAGAAATTCAATCTTATTCATGCTGTGTGTGGCCCTTACAATTGAATACAGTTAAAAAAAAATACTGAAAGCTTTTGTTTTGCTTGAACAAACACAGAATAAGATTGTTTAAGAGGATACTTGTAAGACCGATCTCAGCCTGCAGACAAAGTCACCAATCGTGGCCTTGTGTCCGAACGCTGTCCCCAGCTTCCTCCTTCGGTTCCAAGGAGCAGGCCCCTGTTTAGAATTTGGGCATCTCCACATCTCCACATCAGAAGCTGTGAGTCTCTTTGGATGCTCTCTGGAAATGGGTCACACTGTCCTGTCAATGGCTGATATCATCCCCAACAAAGTAATTTTTAAAATATATTTTATTGATTTTTTTACAGAGAGGAAGGGAGAGAGATAGAGAGCTAGAAACATCAATGAGAAAGAGACATCAATCAGCTGCCTCCTGCACAACCCCCACTGGGGATGTGCCTGCAATCAAGGTACATGCCCTTGACCGGAATCGAACCTAGGACCCTTCAGTCCGCAGACTGAAGCTCTATCCACTGAGCCAAGCCGGTTTCGGCAAAGTAATTTCTTTTACCGCATGGGAAACCCTCTCCAACTGGGGGAGTTTCAGTCCGCACCGTTAGCAGATAACAAAGATCCACGTTCTCAGTAGTTTGGTTCTGAGGCTAAGCCTGTTCATTTTTCAAACAAGAACTTCATAGAGTCTCACTTGCTTGCTTTGTGGTTGGATGGGGTCAGTGAAAAATGGGAAGAGAACTATATAAATTTTTTTTCACTCTTCAATAACAGTGCAAAATAAATACACACTAATAAATCAATAAATCATTTTCCTGTGTGTGTGTGCGCACATGTGTGTGTGTGTGTGTATGCGTGCACACACAACCACATGCTATAGCCTAACATAAGGAAGAAAGAAGGAAGGAAAATTTAAAAAAAAGAGAGAGAGAAAGGAAAGAAGAAAGAACTAGGTATATAGACAAATTAATTAAGTTTTTCTATTCAGGGCCACCTACCTGCCTCTCTTGAAATAAAGCAGTTTCCTATGTCAAATCCTTTTCTGATTGAAGAGCTGCCTTTCTGAAGGGATCTGAGAAAGATGTTCACTAATTGGGCAATAATTCATAGCTGGAGACCTTTATTCTTCCCTGGAATTCTAGTTTCTGTCCCTTTTAGCACACGTAGATGGGTCTTAAGAAGTGGCACTCCCCAGGAATCTGGGTTGGAAGACAAGAGTTTCCTTCACTTCAATACCAGGCCCCATAGTGCAGTTACAAAGTGAGTCTTTACAATCTTATTTTGGAAATGGCTGAAGTGATAAAAAGAAAATACGCTCACCCTATTTGGTATTTTTAAATAACAGTTTGCCATTTTTTCTTAAGGTACAAAATAATAGGATGTGCTCTTGATCAGTGAAAATAGGGGACTTAACCCAAATAGATAACACATTTATAGCCTCTGTATCCAAAAGTCTCAATATGACTAATATAAATTTTACAAATTAGTGTCTAGAACCAAAATGATCTTTGTGTATAAATCTGATAGCCAGAACACTTGTATTAAATCCACTTTAAAATCCTGACCTTTTAAGAATTTCTAGATTTATAACCAATCACACTGGGTAAAGTGTTTGCTATGTTTTATAAATGAATATAATATTTTGCAAATAAAATATTAACTCTGTGTTTAGCTGAACTGAGCAATCTGTATTCCAATCCTATTCTCTCATTTCATGGTATCTAAGTAGTACAGCCATATTGGTTATTACAAATAATTTGTTTTATGTTTATCTTTTCTGTTAAGACTTCACTAAGGCACAACCTGCATGTGTCTTCTTTAGTTTGGTGTCATGAGAGCTCAAAGATAGCTGATGCTTAATAACTATTAAATGAATAAAACCACTAACTCGAATGAATGAATGAAATGAAAAATACACTCATTAAAATAAGAATATCAGAAAAAAGACTTGAAAAGATAATTAGAGACTAGATTATTATAAGCCTAATATGTCTTAATTTACCCTTCTTTGATGTTTCTAGGTAATTGGAAAAATATGAAAAAGATATTAGCATCTTTTGCTATCTCTGGTTAGAAGATAAAGAAATAGATGGAGCCTTGGTTGGTTTGCCTCATTGGGTAGAGTGTTGGCATTCAGACTGAAGGGTCCCAGGTTTGATTCTGGTCAAGGGCACATGCCCGAGTTGTGGGCTCGATCTTCAGTGGAGGGCATGCAAGAGGCAGCCAATCAATGATCCTCTCTCATCATTGATTTTCTATCTCACTCTCCCTCTCCCTTTCTCTCTAAAATCAATTAAAGATTATTTTAAAAAATGGATGGAGAAAAAATAAAAGGTCAAAATCACAGAGGCCACAGTACTGACTTTGCATTTTCCTGACATATCTTTATATAATTTATCTGGCATGGCTCTACTTTGCCAATGTAGATACTTCTGTTCTTTCATGTTCTCCTCCTCCATCCCAGCTCAGTTGATTCAATCAACTGTGGTCTTTACCTGGCTGACTTCTCTAGCAGTTATCATGTCACCAAATTTTTCTTTCTTTCTTTTTTCCTACCTTCCTTTCTTCCTTCCTTTCTTTCTTCCTTTCGATTCAATTTTTATTTTCTTTTAATTTCTTTATTGGTTAAGGTGTTACATATGTGTCCTATTCCTGTATTACTCTACTCATCATGCCCTCACCCTCCTGTTGTCTGTGTCCACTGGTTAGGTTTAGATGCATGCATATAAGTCCTTTGGTTGATCTCTCCCTTTAGATCCAGAGACAGAGAAACATTGATCAGACCATTAATCCTCAGAGGGAAGGTCACCCAGTTTCTGATAAAAAAGCATGTACTTCTTTGCAAGAAAGCTTGGGCATACCCTTCTATCTCCTCATGTATTCATGATTTCCTATCCATATGAACTTTTCGCATCTCTAGACTCACATTTTGTAGATATGAAGAACTGAAATGATACACACATGTATATGAGTTGTGCAGCGTTTGTTTATGAAATACATTTTTTAAAGTCTCCCATGTTAGTGCCTGTAGAACTACCTGATTCTCTAAATGGGTTTCTTATTAGTCTTTTCTCTTAATGTACCGATACTTATTTATGCTGTCCCTTTGTAAGGCTCATTTCATTAATTTCCAAGTTTATCTTTACAACACACACACACACACACACACACACACACACACACGCATATATTTAGATATTTCTACGAAGTTGAATTTTGAAAATGCAACTGCTATACCTAAAGGGGAAATTCCTTTTCAGCCAGAGAAAGACAAACAGTTCATAGTGTTAGCTTGGAATTACTTCATTTTTAGGTAAGTGGTATTAGCACTGGTGACATTATAAAGCAAAACGATGTTAGCCTTGAAGGATGGCATGATCATGAATCTTCATTACCTTCTGTCAACCCTGGAATAGACACAGCCACCTCCATGAAGTCCCCAAGGGAGATTTATGCACAATAGGATAAGTGAAGCAAAACATTTTATTTTTTCCTGCAATTCTGACATCAAATCCCAAAAGAGACTACTACTCAACTGAGTTGATCTCCATGACAGAATGAAGGTATCCTTTGCTTAGGAAAAAAGTCCTGAAGAAAAGAATAAAACCTAGCTATGATTCCTTTCCCGTAGGCCCACACGTTTTATATGGAGCAATGATCTCCACACTTTCTAATGCTGCAGTCAAAAGTATATGAACCAGGATCAAAATTTATTTTAAAAAGATGAAACTTCAGAGATGCGAGTTAAGAATGAAAGGACGTGTTTGATTATATTTTGAACTTGCTTAGAAATTTATTAAGGAATTGAAATTTACTCAAGAGAATGACCTTTTTAAAGTCCACTCATGCACTAAAGAAGTTTCAGAATGTTTAGATGAATAGAGGGAGAGGAAAAAAAAATACATTAGAGAAGTAGATGAGGTCTCTCTAAAAATTTTGGTAAAAATTAAAAAGACTTCCAGGAACCATCTTTTTTTAAAATATATTATATTGATTTTTTACAGAGAGGAAAGGAGAGGGATAGAAAGTCAGAAACATCAATGAGAGAGAGACATCAATCAGCCACCTCCTTCACGCTCCCTATTGGAGATGTGCCCAAAAGCAAGGTACATGCCCCTGAAAGGAATTGAACCTGGGACCTTTCAGTCTGCAGGCCCATGCTCTATCCACTGAGCCAAACCATCTTGGCTCAGAAACCATTTTTGATGGGTGTCTAAGTTGGTAAAATAGCATTCAAACATGGCAAATTATTTCTTTGGGTCTGTGTTTTTACATTTACAAAAGAAGGTTGTAGAAACAGACCTTTGCTAACACAGGGATTTATGGAGGCACTTATTTGTGAAGTGTGAGATTTATAGAGCACTAATATTAATTTGGCTTGATTTGGTTCTGACATTAAGTTGTTAATTATAGCTTGATTTCTCACTATAGTCTGATGTAGAAGACATTTTCACCAAAGGTCTAAATAGCCCTTTCTTGGCTGAGTTAGTATCTGGATGTTTTTAGGAGTCTTTGAATAACTTAAACATATCCTAGGGCTCTATGAAGCTAGTTTCCTGCATAAAACCGTTATAAAAATAGACATCCCAGTAAACAAAAATAATCACAAGGCACTTATCATTTGTATCTTTAAGAGTAGTAAAGGGTTTTCTAGCAAGCCAGAATATAAATTTCTTAAAAAGAATAAAATGTGTCTCAAGTCCGGGTCTTCCATGATCCATGTGTGTGCCAGAAATTCTTCTACACCACCCCCCTCCCTTAAAAAAATGCCTCTAGTACAGTCTGTCTGATGTTCCTCTTTCTTTATTACCCCAAACCACACCACAGCTGCACTATTTCCTTGCCTACCAGGAGCTTTACCCGTATAACTGATGGTGTCTACCTTCTCCAGGATGGATCTCCAGCTCCTGCTTTTCCTTTGTTCCTCATGGATAACTGTGCATGGGAACTCCTGAGGGAAAGCTTTTCCCTCATTTACTTTTCTCTGAAGAACTTATTGGCTGGAATTTGATCACAAAAGAGAGACAAATTCCCTCTCACTCAAGGGTTTCTCCATTGAGTAGCAAATCCTCTTCTCTTTGTACCACAAGGATGATGGGAATTTCTGATGAACAAATCTGAAGCATAGTCGAGCTCTATAGTCGGTTGGCTGTTTCTATCAGATAACCCCCTCTGAAACTTGGGATATGAAGGAGATAGGAGAGTCAGAGTTGAATCCTTGCTCCCTTAATCGCCAATGATGAAGTCAAGTGAAGAAAGATGGAATATTAGGTCAATCCCCCCTTAATTATTTTTCACGTTCACAGTTCACATAATTGTGAAATCATCTTGCATTCCCAAAATCCTGGGGCATTCAGATTTCATTATCACATTTGTTCCACTTTTGTTATTTTTTTTTATAGTTGGCAAGAAAATGAGCAATTAAGAAGTCACAGCCATCTCATAACCAGACAATCAGTGGGTCTGTACTGCCTGTCACTACTTGTGCCAATTAAGCAGAGACAGAGTTGTATCAAATATGAGCGTTTATGCCAAGGCTGGTTTGGCTCAGTGGATAGAGCATCGGCCTGCGGACTGAAAGGTCCCGTGTTCGATTTTGGTCAGGGGCATGTACCTTGCTTGCGGACACATCTCCAGTGGGGGTGTGCAGGAGGCGGCTGATCGATGTCTCTCTCTCATTGATGTCTCTGACTTTCTATCCCTCTCCCTTCCTTTCTGTGAAAAATCAATAAAAATATATAAAAAATATGAGTGTTTATTCCAATACTGCCAGAGTATGAGAGAGCAGCAGGTCTCCCACGAAGATCAGCACTGCACCCCACCATACACCAGCTATTTACATTGGGTATAAGAGGACAAAGATTGCATAGGGAACTAGGCAAAGGGTATGCCAAATGGGCAGTTTACAATCTTCAAAGGGCCAGTGATATGCAAAGGGCCAGGGTCTTCAAAGGACTGGTGATTCTGGTGTCTGCGACAAGGTTATCCCCTTTGTTCATATTGAAGCAGACTATCAATCTAGAACCTGGGCAAAGTTCTATACTCAGAATTGGTGAACCATTTTTGCTTCCTACTGGGTCCTCTCTTGGGGAGAGCTAAGTCCCAAAGCAAATGAGATATGCTCATTCTGTATCTCCCTGTCCAAATTTGCCCTAATGATTTAGGTATGAGGGTCACCATGACCTTGGTGTCCTGATAAATTTTTGTTCTGATAAATTCATAAACAACTGTTACTCATAGGACCTTCCAATTATATCTTTCCTTTAAAAAAATAAAATAAGATTGTATAGCTAATCTTGCCATATTGCTTCTGCATGTAGAACCTGATTCTCATTCATCAAGCCTTTTTCTATCTTCATCCCCCAAAAAAGTATTCTAATCTAAACTGAACAGAAAGAACATTTTTTTTCTCTTTCTGATTATCAATAAATTCTACGCATAAATAGTAGGCAAATTCCACTGAGCCAAATATATCTCTCAGGAAGGGAGTCCTGCATGAAAATGGAAACCATTATGTCTTAGAGTCTATGGATGGCATTTGTAGACTTCCACTCAGCTATTGGGCTGTATGAGCTTCAAAGAATTTCTAATGCTTAATTATGCTAATAGAAAATTTTAACCACAATGCAAAATCCCTTTCCTTGAATTCTGGCATTCTTCCTCGCTGCAAATCCCTCTAGAACCAATGATTAGGAAGCTTTCAAAAACCATTGTTGTGAGGGCATTACCATATGCCAAGGTATTGCTCCCTTCAGTCCTCAGAGAAGGCAGGGGACCTCGCAAGTAGCTTTTAGCTGAAGGCAGCTTTGTTGCCTCTGGTTATAGAAACCTTGTCCATATACTCTCCGGGACTGTGCAAGAGCTGTTATTTTCTGTTTGTCGCCAAACATGAAAAAATGTGGTCCACAGCAAAATGTCCAAATGTGCTTCATTGGTAAGTCTCACTATAGCATGCAGATTGAGCCGATTGGTCATGGTCTTGTCATAGTTTTAAGCCCTGTGCTTGGGAAACACTATGCCCACATGACTTACTGCCTTATTATATTCCGAGATGCTTTCCCTGACCATTTCATGTAAATTAGAAACTCCTCACCACAACACATGTCCAAAATACTCTGCTTTCCATGATGTGAGATAATGCTGACAGTTACCTGAGATAATGAATATCATGCATCAAATACCTCATCTGGTTCACAGTAAGGACTCAAGGACTATCATCCTTTCCCTCCACCACCATCTTTCTCTCGTCCCTCATGACCTTTAATAATGCTTACATACATAAACAGAAAATGATTTTTTTTTCACAGAGCACCTTCAGAATGCAGAGATATTTAGTGCTTTGCTGTACATTTCAAAGTAAAGGGTAACACAAGCAAAATAAACTACCTTGGTCAGAGAAGGCCAGGCTGGCTGGTCATAAACATCCACACTAGGTTGTTTCTCTACCTTCTTAATTGGCTGGCTTATTTGCCCACATTATGAATCAACAGAAAATGCAGGCCACTATGTGCAAGAGAGGAAGGTAAGATCAAATTACAGTTCTGTAGAAGCCACCGTGACACATCCTCAGCAGCGGGGCATCTGGGAAGTTGTGATGCTGTTTTGCCACAAGGCATTGAGCAGCGTATTAAGCAGAAAGCAAAGATGACACCTCGGCTTCTCAAGTACTTTCTCAATACAGGCAAGGACCCAGAATTCACCAGGGAGAACACATTGGTTTTCCATGAAAATTGGGTTACTTTGCCTTTTGCTTTTTTTTCAGGTCAGGGTCTTGGTCTTGTCACTTCCAGTATAACTTCATACAGTAATGGCAAGAATTAGAACTGATCAGCACAAAATAATCAACTTGAATTTTTTTGAGTCTACATTTCTGAGGCTTGTTTTCCTTAATATAAAATATCCCTATAATTAGTTCTAAAAATCTGATTTAAGAAAAAAAAAATGAGGTTAGATATTCAACAAAATAACAGCACTGGAGTTTTAATTATACACTAAATCAGTACATAAAGCAACAATGAGCCCAAAATGGGTAGCTCAGTTGGTTAGAGATTGTCCCCACACACCAAGGTTGTGGGTTCCACCCCCCCCCCCCAGTCGGGGCACATGCAAGAATCAACCGATGAATGCATAAATAAAGGGAACAACAAATAGATGTTTCTTTCTTTCTGTGTTTCCCCTTCCTCTCTTTCTATAAAATCAATAAATGAAAATTAAACAACAAGAACGGCTTTATTACCTAGGATACATACTAGGTAGATGTTGAACAGTGATAACTAATAATCAGACAAGGTAATCGGGCTGCTTTAGATTTCTATCCTTATTATTGCCAATATTTTCTCCTAATCATTGTCTTGCTTGAGGATCTAGATGGCTTATTTAGGAAATTAATAACAGCAGAGAATTAAAATCAAGGTAAGTGTATTAGATAGCATGACAAGACGAGCGTTCTCTCCACCTGCTAGAGATGAGGATCAGGCCTATAACTGTGGATTATAATAAGAGTAAATATAAAGATTCTAAATCAAGGGATTTCAGAGCAGGAAGGAATCAATAAAATAAGTAACTGGGATCTTGTATTTTTTTAATAAGTGATCAAATTGAGGTGGGTGAATAAACCACAATTCCAGGCAAAAATAAATCAGTTTTGTGAGTTTGGGAGGAAAGAGGGAGGTAAGACCTCAAGGACAAGAGAGACGACTGATCAATATAAAAAGCGGTGCTAAGCAGCTGCTGGGTAGGATGGCTGGTGAATTTTGAAATAGAAGCATGCTCTTCAAGAGCAGAGATGCGATAGAAGTCCTCTCTCTTTTGCAACTGAATGTGCATAGCAAATTCTGGGTCACACTTGAGTGAGGAAAATGCACACTCTTGACTGTGTCTCATGGGAAAATAATCAGGAAAAAGTGATTCAGCTCCACTTCTATTATGTGTGGAAAGGCTCATGGAACATAGACTGAAAAAAAAATTAAAAATATACTGTTACATTTAAACATTATAAAGACTGCTGTTTAGAACAGAGACTTGTGAATGTGGTTTAACTTCAGATTACTGAAGATTGTAGAAACCTTATCTCAACAAGGTGGGAATAGAAGGATCATATCTCAACATCATAAAAGCCATATATGATAAACCCACAGCTAACATCATACTCAATGAGAAAAAAGTAAAACCATTTTCCCTAAGAACAGGAACAAGACAGGGATGCCCACTCTCACCACTCCTGTTTGACATAGTACTGGAAGTATTAGCCATTGCAAGAAGAATAAATAACAGGCATCCAAATGGGAAAAGAAGAAGTAAAGTTGTCCTTATTTGCAGATGACACATTGCTGTACATAAAAAAAATGAAAGACTCCATCAAAAAAACCAATACACTTAATAAATGAATTGGGCAATGAAGCAGGATACAAAATTAATGCCAAGAAATCTATAGCATTTCTATACACTAATAATTAACTTACAGAAAGAGAGACTAAAAAAGCAATCCCATTTACCATCACACCAAAACATTAAGAAACCTAGGAATAAACTTAAGTAACAGGTAAAAGACCTATACATGGAAAACTACAGGACACTGAAAAAAGAGATAGAAGAAGACATAAACAGATGGAAGAACATATTATGCTCATTGATTGGGAGAATCAACATCATTAAAATGTCCATATTACCCAAAGCAATCTATAGATTCAATGCACTACCCATTAAAATACCAACAGCATATTCCAAAGACCTAGAAAAAACTCTCCAAAGATTCATCTGGAATAAAAAAAGACCTTAAACAGCCAGAGCAATCCTGAGAAAGAAGAATAAAATAGGTGGGATCTCAATACCAGACTTCAAGCTGTATTACAAAGCCTCTGTTCTCAAAACAGCCTGGTACTGGCACAAGAACAGACATATAGACCAATGGAATAGAATAGAGAACCCAAATATCGACCCAAACCATTATGCGCAATTAATATTTGACAGAGGAGGCATGAACATACAATGGAGTCAAGACAGTCTCTTCAATAAATGGTGCTGGGAAAATTGGACAGATGCTTGTAAAAAAAAAAAAAAAAGAAAGTAGACCACCAACTTACACCACACACAAAAATAAATTAAAAATGGATAAAGGACTTAAACATAAGATGGGAAACCATAAAAATACTAGAAGAATCCACAGGCAGCAAAATCTCAGACATATGCCCTAATTCTGATTGAGCGGCGCTCCCCCTGCGAGAGCTCACTGACCACCAGGGGGCAGCTTCTCAGCTGAGCATCTGTCCCCTAGTGGTCATTGTGCATCACAGTGACTGATCATTCTGCAGTAGAGCCAATACTGGCTCTCCAATAGCCCCGGAGGGGTCTCAGATGGCCAGTGGGCACAGGCCAGGCCAAGGGACCCGATGGGTGCATGATCGGGACTGGGTAAGGAAAAGAGAGATTGGCCAGCTGGAAAGGGACAGTGGGAGGGCTCTAGGGCATGTCTGGCCCATCTCGCTCAGTTTTGATCAGCTGGACCCCAGCAGCAAGCTAACCTATGGGTCAGAGAGTCCGCCCCTGGTGGTAAGTGCACACCATAGTGAGAAGTTGAGCTGTCTAAGCATATCATTAGCATATTACACTTTGATTGGTTGGACAGCTGACTGGGCAATCAGACACTTAGCATATTAGTCTTTTAATATATAGGATGTCTTTGCAGTGTCAGCGAAATAGTAACAACAATGCTTGGAATGAAAGACATCTATGTGCTAGCCACAGTTAACAATACAGAGTGGATGAGAACTCTATTACGGCTACTATGGGCAGGTAAATAGGTAACTTATTAGGTTCTGAGGCAGTGGACACTTGTATAATCTGACTTTATTAAGGTAGTTATAAGTATTCATGCCAACTCTTTATATACTGCCTTAATATGTTGACCTTAGATGCCATATTTATTAGTTCTCTTTGAGGAACAGAAAACCAATAGAAGTAGAGATGAAAAAGCACAAATCATTTTGAGAAAATAGGTAGATAGTAATAGAACTATATAGACAAGTACATAAATAATTCTCCAGAAGAAATTAGAATCAGGAATTGGAATACTATTGGAATTCTTGATGCTTTTGGCATGTTTTTTGCTGTGTCCTCCTCCCTTGTTTAAACCATTGATTTTTTTTTTTTTGCCTCAAATTACTCAGAGAATAAATTATTTTTAAAAAACCATAGTACATTTGTAAAAATCGGGAATGAAACATTGATAACTTACTCCTCTCTCATTTCAACTCCTTATTTCAATTTTACCAAGGTTCTTAGTAATTTCTTTATAATTGCACAATTATGTGTTTAGTGTTTACTCATTCTCTAAATTATTAGATTTTTACAGAGTAGAGTTCAATGAAGTCTTTTCTATTGTTTCAGAGTAGTGGTTCTCAACCTTCTTAATGCCATGTCCCTTTAATGCTGACCCCCAACCATAAAATGATTTAGTAGCAACGGAAATAATTTTATGGTTGGGGGTCACCACAACATGAGGAACTGCATTAAAGGGACATGGCATTAGGAAGGTTGAGAACCAATGTTTCAGAGGATCAGTGTTAGAGAGTGCAGCTAAGAACTGATATACATAATTCATTTCCAAACTCAATGAGTGATAAAGTGTGAGCTGGAGCATTTCCTACAGCTTAAATACCCATGCCCCTCAGCAATGAGGGAATTGAACTCCATGAGAGAAGTGGCGTGTCCAGGGCAGACAGCCCGGAAAAGAAGAGGGAAAGAATTCCACAGTCTTAACTCCCAGGCCAACGGATTAGATCTCCTGTCACCAGTTCATCCCGCTCTGTTTGCCCTCCGTTGCCTTTTCTAACGTATTTACATGGCAGTGTCTAAGATATTAAGCATTCCCCGATGGAAGACTAAGTGGGTACTTAGGAGGAGATCCAAGGCACCGTGCTTTGGCATCGCTCATTATACCGCTGGGAAATCAGACACAGCTCGGCAAAATCATCTCCTATTACTCATGCTGAGCGAGCTAACCATGGTTAGAAAATAGTCTGTAGAATGAAAAAGGGAAGCTGTAGGTTGTTTTGTGACTCTGATATTTCAGATGGGTTTCAGGACCATTCTATGCCTTGTCGGTGAAATCAAGGAAAAGAAAAGGCAGAGAATGAGGAGGGAGTATCTAAAGCAAAAATGAGCACACACGTCTAGGTTCATCTCTTTCACTTCTTACCCTGAAAACTGTTTCTTTCTCTCCTCTGTATTTCTTTCCTTCAGAAATACAGTGGTACCTCGAGATACGAGTGCCCTAACATACAAGACTTTTGAGATACCCATCGAGCGAGCATTTTTGCTTTGAAATACGAGCAGCATTTGAGATAGGAGTCATCGTGCAGATTGGCCGGCTACACATGACCCACCAGTTGACTGCAACTCGGGTGTCTCATAGTTTCCCACACCTCAAGGTTACGGAATGAATTAAACTCGTATCTCGAGGTACCACTGTATACTTAATGAATTCTATGTACCATTCAGAACTAAATGACTCAGTTACCTTCCCATAGGAAGCCCCTATGGACATGACCAATGGGATCTAGTAGTAAGCATGTGTGTTATGTACAGAGTGTTGCCCTCTTCCCATGGAAACAGGTGATAAATGACATAATTCCAACCACAATCCACAGCATCAGAGAATGAGTACCTACATCCCTACATCCCTCTGCTCAGGCTGTAACAACTAAAAGAGTTATTATCTTCCAGTCACAAAGACTCATCAAGAAGAGTTTCTCAGCTCTGTGCCTTGTAATTATCTGGCTGATGAAACCTTGTGAAAAGCACTCTTTTCTCCTTTTAACAATAGTTTAAAAAAATTAACTTATGTTGCATCATTATCCCTTCTTAGTACACTTTGTCTTCACCATAACTTGTCACCATAAAAAAAAATCTCTGTGCCAAAACCGGTTTGGCTCAGTGGATAGAGCATCAGCCTGTGGACTGAAGGGTTCCAGGTTCGATTCCAGACAAGGGCATGTACCTTGGTTATGGGCACATCTCTAGGAGGCAACTGATCGATGTTTCTCTCTCATTGATGTTTCTACCTCTCTATCCCTCTCCCTTCCTCTCTGTAAAAAATCAATAAAATATATATTTTAAAAAATCTCTGTGTTAGACTAAATCTCTTCAGGATCAGCTTGATATCTCCATTACATATCTAGCAACCTGGGGAATGGTGTCATCAAATAGACTCTTTAACCACTGGGATTCCACGGCTAAAATCCTGGATCTACTGTGCAGCTTGGCTGAATGACCTTCCATAGTAAGAGAGAGGAAAGGACACGCAGGCAGTATTTATAGTTTCAGATGCATTGTGGATTTCAGTGAGCTTGGTTAGATAATAGCAGGCAAGCCAAACTTGTGTGGCAAGAAAAGAAATTTATAAAACTAGAAATTTATAAAACTAGAAACCTGAGTTTTAGGGGACATTATCATAACACAGTTACAAGCCCCAAAAAGATAAGGGTGTGTACACACACACACACATACATATATATACATACATACATATATATATATACACACACACACATATACATATATATATATATACATACATATATACACACACACATATATACAGTATATATATATATACACATACATATATATACTGTGTGTGTGTATATATGTATGTGTATATAATATGTAATATTTGTTGACATATATATATGTATATATATATGTCTATATATATATATATATATATATGTATATTACATAAACTTAGGGCAGAAGGAGAAATGATATGATGTTGAGTTTAGGAAGAGTTAAAAGAGCTCCTTACAAGCTTTCTTTTTAAAGCCAGGATTGTCCCCAGAGCTAGGTGCTACTGCCCTGTGCAGGCGGTGATCAGCGCCCGAGTTGTGTCTAGTTTAGCTGTGTATCTAAGAAACCAGGCCATCACTGCATGTATAGCAAAAGATCAATTTGATTCCATGCCATGAATACTAACCCAGTTGCAACAACTAGAGCAATTAACTTTAAACTGACCCTTTGCCACTGGAAAAAATAAAACACAAAGTTCGCCTGAGGTACACCTTTTAATAATAGTGACCACTGAAATGATTATGAGAACCAACATTTAAAAAATCAGCAATTATAGGAGATAAATCATGTATCACATTCAAAGATAAGGATGGTAACTAAATTATTAAACAATGTGCTGAGCACATTGTATAAATGATACCATTTAATTGAAAAAAAGTTTACTACACACAAAGATAATATTTTCACTTGCATATTAGGAGACTTTTGAGACTAGATTTGCCACAGTCACCAAGTTACACAGTGGCTGGCCAGACCTAATCCAGATTTACCTTATTTCACAGGCCAGCCTGGTCAGCGCTTCCTCATCAAGAAAAGAGTTTGGGGAGTACACTTTGGCAGAGGTGGACTGGGCAACTGGCTGAGGAACACTGTGCTTCCTGCTGCTAAGAGTTGTGCTCCAGCCGAGACCGGTTTGGCTCAGTGGATAGAGCGTCGGCCTTCGAACTGAAAGGTCCCAGGTTCGATTCCGTTTGGGGGCATGTACCTTGCTTGTGGGCACATCTCCAATAGGGGGTGTGCAGGAGGCAACTGATCGATGTCTCTCTCTCATCGATGTTTCTGACTTTCTATCCCTCTCCCTTCCTTTCTGTGAAAAATCAATAAAAAAATTAAAAAAAATAGAAGTCAGTTCCTCAGAAGCTACCTAGGCAGCAGGCTGGATCTCTGATAACCCAGAAGGTGAGCACCTCACTTTCACATGGATGAGCTGCCCTTTGAGCAACACAGGAGAAGAGCAGAGGGACCCAGTTAACCAGGCTTGAGGGCATCGCCAGTGTAAAGGCTGTTCAATCCACAACCAGAAGGTTTTTTTCATCAACACCTCTGAGGTCTAAATGTAGAAACAGACATTTGGGTGGAAGACATATCCATCTCAAAGTTTGCTTTTGAGGGGGCATGGATTGGCATAGGTCTGCTGACTTTCATGAATTATATATATAGTTACATATAATATAAAATAATCATAATATCTATATATATATAATAATTATGCATTCCAATTCTAAATCTGTTTTTGTCCACACTTCTATTAGTATCATATGAAGCCACCAAATGAAGTGGCCATTTGTTATGTAGCAAGAGATAATACAGAGGAATTTACTATAATTATAAATATATAACTCATGAAAGACAGTGATGAGACAGTAATAGGAGATGGTGGTAAGGCAGCCTCCTTATTAACATACTCTGTCATCCTTCCATTGGGTTGAACTAATGACTTGTTTCTAACCAATAAGAGACCACACAGGTGATGAGATGCCCCTTTAAGGAGGTGGTCACAATGACTTCTTTCCTGATGACAGACCCTTCGTTGCCATTTTCATCATTCACTTTAGTAAACTGAGCTGCCATTAGCGAGAGGCCCAATGGCAAGAAGCACCAGCCAACAACCATCAGCAGCGGAGACCCACCATCCTACTGCCCCTGAGAACTCAGCCTGCCCCTGAGTGTGCGTGGAAGTCTATCCTTCTCCACTCGAAGCTTCAAATGAGCCTGCAGACCCGGGGTGGACACTGATCACTGCCCCAGGCGACACTACGAAGCAAAGGATCCAGAGAAGCTGTGCCCAAACCTGGTGCAGAAACTTGGAGTTAAATGCCCAGTGGGCAAACAGGGTTTATCATTGTTCCTATGGAAATTAATGCCATGATGAATCAAGAATAACTCGAAAATAAAACCCTGTGCTTCACCCAATCCCATTCTAAATCTGCTTTTGTCCACACTTCTGTTAGTACCATAGGAAGCCACCAAATGAGGGAGTCACTTGTTATGTAGCAAGAGATAAACAATACAGAGGAATTTACTGACAAGGGGACTGTAAGAAGCGAGCCTAGAATTAATCATATTTCCCTCAATTTGTCACACACCAGGTCCCACTTCAGCCACCTGGAAAACCTGGTGTGAACCCAGCAGCTATGGCCAATCACTTCCACTCTCCTCTGCACGGATCTCACAAATGTGACACTTCTCTTCTGTCACCCTCATTCCGCAGCCTAACCTATAGAAAGCACCCAGGGCTTTCAACAGGAAAAGGATGGAAAACTGAAATGGAATGTGAAAGCATGAATTCAAAGAATGGCCATCGTGTGTTATAGCCTGTAACCATGGAAACACGAACTCCCGTATTTGGGGGTTATTTCTAATATAATCTTATTATAAATTACACCTGAAATGCATTATGAAAGAACATTTTGATTCCACTTACATCACTAATTTTGGAGCACATTCTTTATATAGAGTTCATTGAAAAATTACTTTTAAACAAGGGACAGTTATGTCAAATCTTATTGTGTTAGTGCAATATTTAACGTAATGAGATAAGGTGCATAATGAAAGACATTAGCTTTGTCAACAAGAAATTGAGGTAAGTTAAATATTTATTATGTGAATTGTTTCCTCTTATTTTTTGCTAGCTCAGTTTCTTATTATAAGAAAATATATAAATTATCAATGAGATTATATATTTTATGTCATTATCTAATTCAATATTACTCTCCAAACAATATTTCTTTGTAGTTTTTCTTACCAATCCAACGTGCCACAAGGTTCACTAGGATAGCTTCCTTTACCTCAGAATTTCACATACTGTATCCTTAAAGATCTTAATATTTGTTGTCACTACTTAAAACCAATGCATTTTCATGCAGTTCCCTCAAGTAACCCTGTCAACAACCATCTGAATAAATATTATCAATCCCAATTTATATATAAATGGTATACAGAGTCAGATAGGGGACAAATAACTCCCCAGGGTCATGTAGCAAAGGATAAATTCATACACAGGCAATCTGATCTCAAAGCCCATTCACTCAAGCTATTGGACATATTGTGCTGTCTCTCCACATGGAGCACTGATCATTTTTACTTACACTGTTTCCTCTGTCTTTCTCTCCTATGTGCTCCTCCCACTCCACCTCTTACTTGCTCTTCCTCCCCCCACCCTCCTTTGCTGTTTGTGAACTGTGTAAACATGCTTATTTAACCTGTTTACCCTGGTTATTTCAGACTCTAGTTCTTATCTTTAGTAAAAAAAAAAATTACAAAATTTCCAATTCCTGTAATATTCATAATACTTTATACCATTCATTTTGACATCTATCATTGACTGGAATTGTAAATTATTTTAACTGTGTGCCAACCTGGCCTGAGTTAATGGGGAAGACCTTAAATAAATCTTGCTAAAGATTCTTAGAAATTACAGACCCCTGCCCTCACCCATTACATCTAATCCTGTACCACCTACACCTCAAATTGTTATTGTCCCTTTCAGAATGTCATCTTCTTTCAAATAATTGAGGTGGATGGCTGAGAAGAAAGTCTATCAGAGAGAATTTTTAACTATTGATATAGACTTCATCTTATGATCAGTCATGATGTCCAATGCAGTATAGGGTAGTCCTTAGGACCACAGATATAAAAATAGGCTACAGAACCACCCACTCCACCTGGGCAACTATGGGTGAACTACTTAATTCTCTGAATTTCAATTACATTTGTGAAATAAAGATTATAGTTTTCACCTCATAGTTTCATTATGAGGATTAAAAATAGATCATTATCAAGTGCTATGTAAGTATTTATAAAATAAAAATATGAACATGTACATGGTGAGAAAGTAGAAGATGTCAAAGAGAGACATGGACATGTTCTATCCCATGATATGGAACATGTAGCCCATGAATGAGAGGCAATCATGGGTAGAGCCCAACGCTCCATTTCCTGATGCCAAAGACCTAGTGTAAAATTCTCTACTAAGTGATGATTTTGCACCTAAAATACATCCTCCATTTTCTAAATTTAAAATTTGTTATTATGGACAACTTTGTATTTGTCCTTCTTAGCAACTAAATAAGAGTAACTTGACTCTGAGGAATACAGACTGAAAGAGAGGATTCAAATTGTTACTACTGAGAAAACGCTTAATACAATGTATAGCACATAGAAAAATTTTAATAAATTATAGTATTATTTCTTCCAGTCCATCTTTATTATCATTTAATTATTCTAACATATAGGAACAAAATTGATGATTTGCCATTCCCTGATTAAAACTCTTCATGGTTCAATACAGCCTAATTAAAAAAAAAAAAAAAAAACTAACCCTAGCTACTTTTTCAACAATCACTAATCTGTTCCAATAAAGTTATTTTATGTCATTAAGGTGGCTCAATTGTGAGTCGCTCATCCTGATATACCACACATTCTGCTTCTTTGCCTAATCTTGCTTGTTCTGGCTTCTGAAAAAGAAACATGTTTTCTTTCTGATCTTCTTAGTTGCCCTATATACTTTACCCAAACTTATGCAGTTTTACTAAAGGCCCAGTGCATGGATTTGTGCATATTGAAAGGAAATAAATTAGAAGAAATGTTTTAATATCACTATTCGCCCTTTCTCCATAATAGAAGTGTCAGAGATGAAAGAAAATTAGCAAAATATCTACGAAAATATGTAAACTGATTAATAAACAATAACATAATATAAAAACAAAGACATGGTATAAAAACATCACTGATAAAAACATTGACTGATAAATTGATTAAACTTATTCTATTTTCTCCCTGTATACCACAGTACGAGTAAAAACACTTTCAAAGTGCTTAATTTCCCTTGTGATGAAGTATTTACAACTTTAACGTCACATGCTCTTCAAACTCGAGAGAAAGCAATATAAAACTGACCATGTCTGAAAACGGATGTCTAGAGTTTGTCTTTGTGATTTATTAACAGTCATAGCAAATGCTGGCATCACGGAAAACTGTCTTCAGATTAATTTAAAAGGGAGGCCAGTGTCAGACGGACACACCAGCTTTTGGCTTCAGAGGTACATTGTGCCAATGGCTGGTCATCAGACATGTTCTGTGGATGACGCAGCTTTCTTTCAGCTTCAGAATGTCAACTAAAACAACCAAATTCACAATCCACAATGACAGATCGAAACACATGCGTGTGATCAGCGCCACTGAGAGCTTTATATGTATTATGCACTTAGCCTATATGGTCAGTCACATAGGCTTTCTATAGAGAGAATTTTTAGTTTTATAACCAAGATACCTTGCTGTCAAGCCCAACAGTAGATTGTCATATTGTCAATTCTCAAAATCAAGAGTCACAATTATATCCAACATCTTATAGTGAATAAGAGCAAGACACCATTAAGAGATGATACAGCCGAGACTGGTTTGGCTCAGTGGATAAAGCATCAGCCTGCAGACTGAAAGGTTCCAGGTTCAATTACGTTCGGGGGCATGTACCTTGCTTGTGGGCACATCTCCAGTAGGGGGCATGCAGGATGCAGCTGATCGATGTCTCTCTCTCTCTCATTGATGTTTCTGACTTTCTATCCCTCTCCCTTCTTCTCTGTAAAAAAAAAAAAAAAAAAAAAGAAAATCAATAAAATATATTTAAAAAAAGAGAGAGAGATTTTACAAACACCAATCATTTCATGAAACAGTTACTCGGAATAACTCCTTAGAGGGCTTTAACTTCTTTTCATGTCCTCCTGCCATGGGTCTGAGACAATCAGAAGGCTTGGGTAATCAGCATGTATACTAATACCCCATTATCTCCTTTAGCTACACCCCTCAATACAACAAGATTGGCATTGTGAGCGCTTATAATTTAGGAGCTGGCTCTTGAGGGCATTTGAAATTCTCGAGCATCTGCTTGATTTGACTGCTCACGGAATGCAATGTTAGCACTGGCACCTTTACCCATGTGTAAGTCAATTCAGCTTCACATCGTATGGTGATGTTGTTCATCTTAGATGACGGCCTGTTATTCATAATGCATGGTGATTATTTTAAAGTATTTTAATATTTTATTGAAAAAAATATAAAACGTGTATCTGTAGGTGATATCAAAGTTGTCAAAATTAAAAATAAAATAGCTGAAATTGGTTTGGCTTGGTGGATAGAGCATCGGCCTTCAGACTGAAAGGTCCCAGGTTTCATTCTGGTCAAGGGCATGTACCTTGGTTTCAGGTGCATTCCCAGTAGGGGGTGTGCAAGAAGCAGCTGATCGATGTTTCTCTCTCATGGATGTTTCTAACTCTCTATCCCTCTGCCTTCCTCTCTGTAAAAAAAAAATCAATACGAAATATATTTTAAAAAAGCTTAAAAAAGTAAACAAAAATGACTGAAAAAGTTGATCTTATTTTCACATATTGATTTTATTTTCCAATGAGAACAACTCCATGGGTTAGTAAAATAAAATTTTCTTCTTTGCTCTGTTAAATACTTTCTTTTTCTGGGACAAATAAAATATCTTATTTTAAAGTTGAAAAATGTATCCAAATCAAGTCAATTTAGTGGGGGGAAAAAGTAAAATGCAGATGGTAAGGGTCATGAACCTAAGTAGTTTGACTAACTTTGTCTAGATGAATAACTTTTCCAAAACATTTAGTCATACTGATCTAAGTTCAGGATGACAGATTCATTTATAAGTACTTCTTCCCTTGGGATGTAGCTACTTTGTCATCTATACAGCTCTTGGTTCATTCATAATATTAAATGCAAATAGGAAGGTCAATTATTCTTGTCCACTTTATAAAATTGCCCACTCTGACATTACAAGGAGTAATTTTGATAGTTATAATTCAATAATATTGTCCTTAAAAGATTAAACCATTGTAGATGTTTCTAGATCATTGGATAAGACCTCTTTACCCTTTTTGTGTTTTCCATGTTTTTTATACATGTCACTCAATTTGAGACTATTCAAGGTTTTATTGCCATTGTCATATTTTCTAATGTATACACTTCATCTTATCTATGAGAGCCCACACAAATCAATACCAATAAAGTGATAATTTGCCAGAAGTATGGAGAAGGTGTAAGACATGTGAGGGCATAGAAAAAGGATGACCTTGAGGATGAAGTAGACTTAGTTTCTAATTTCATCTTTGCCCTCTACTACTTGGGCATGTGATTTCACATCTCTGGTTATTGGCTGAGTTTATTTATGGCTTGAGCCAGTTGTTTATGCTGTCATTACCACTCAAAAATGGAAATGTAGTTTCCTCACAGGTAAAATAGAACCAACTCTGCTTTCCTAGAGAGCTATCATGAGAATTACCTGAATTAATTAATATAAAGTTCCTTACGTAGTTCTCAAAAAAAAAAAGTAACCATTCAATAAATTTAACCTATCATTTCTTTTCATCTCCAAAATATAACTGCTACCCTTTTGGATTTCCCTCTTTTAAAATTAAAGCCAGCCAAAACCGGTTTGGTTCAGTGGATAGAGCATTGCCTGCAGACTGAAAGGTCCCAGGTTCGATTTCGGTCAAGGACATGGACCTTGGTTGCGGGCACAACTCCAGTGTGGGGGGTGCAGGAGGCAGCTGCTCAATGTCCCTCTCTCATCAATGTTTCTAGCTCTCTGTCCCTCTCCCCTCCTCTCTGTAAAAAATCAAGAAAATATAAAAATAAAATTAAAGTCAGGGCTTATTTTTATTTAACAATACTGAATTATCCTTTGCACACACAAAATTACCCTATTTCTGAGGAAGGATTTCACAAGAAAGAAGTCTTGAATTTGTTAGCCTACCTGTTGTCAACACCAATGTGTGGTTTTTATCTGTTAGAAAACAACCAGGAACGGATGCTGAGCATAGTTGCTGGAGTATTTACAATATAATGAAGGCAAGCATAATTTTCTAAGACAAACTCCATGCCTCTCCTTCTCCAACCCACCAACGAATTCCTTAGAATTCTCCAGTCTCAGCGCTAATCTAGGGTGAAGAGCATGTATTTTCTGTAGAAATGACACTTAGCAACACCCATTTGCCTGATATATATTAAGAAAGCAAACATAAGAAGGTACTGTACCTTATACACGTATTTGGTACAGTTTTCTCCACGTGTGAAAGATAAAGCACTAGGAGTGGACTGCAATTTCCCGGACTAGAAATAACAGACTTCTATGACACAAAGCATTTGTTTTCCAGCTTTCTCAATACTGCTCCCTTTTCATATCTCTATTTTTCTCTGTCTTTCATACAAATGATCTGTATAGACCACCTCTGAAATGTACTTGCCTACAAGGTAGTTAAAGAACATGAGTGACATAAAATACTATGTTTTAGATTTTCTTTTAAATCCAAATGGTTAGAAAGTACTGTTAAACTGTGTTTTTTCCTTCACTTTTCAATAGGTGTATTTTTCCAAATGTATGCCTTACATTGAGCCATGATGGGAAGCTTTATCAATGATCTGCTAGTACACTGTGTAATAGTTTATTAAGCTAACGGCTAATAAAGAGTGTTCTATAGGTGCACATAGTTGGCCCTTCAATGTTCTATTCAATCAGTTGTACCTTTTTCCCTAAGGCCAGTGCGATTCCATTTTAAAAACAAAGTGCCTTTTGAGAAGGTAGCAATGGGATATGAAAAACAAATCTTTCATAAAAGTCAAAGGCATCTGAATTCAAATTGTAACACCACCCATGCCAACGTGTGCCCTATTATCCAAGCTTATTCTGCCTGGATAGGCCAGTGGCTTAGTTTTGCAGAATGAAGGGAACAAATTACCTCCATACTAAGGGGTGCTGGCAGAATTCAATGCTTATTTGCACAGTCCTTTGCCTATTTGTCTTTTCATAAAATAACATTCCACCAATGGGAATGCCGTATCTGCTGTCCTAAGGGATTTTTGAAAAGCTTTTCTGCCTTCGTGGTTTTAGGCTAAGATAGTATAGATGGGGTGTTTTCATTATCTTTTGTAAACCCAAACAATAAAAAACAAACTTGAAAATTAAAATTAGAACCCAGCACTAGCTCTAGATTAAAAAGATATCATTTAAGTGTTGCCAACGCTCCCAACTAATCTTTGCAGAACTGCTTAACGAGACCCCAAAGATGGATGCGCTTGAAGAAATAAAGTTAAACATAATGGGACAACTTTTCTTGCTATCTTGCAAATGCTTATATTTAATGAACCACTGAAACTTACTTACAGCCAGCCTAGTTTATTATCATAGCCCAAAGTTTTGCCCAAACGTAGTTGCAGACAACATAATTGTCCCATAGCAACATTTCCTTCACATAACTTTTTTTTTAATTAACTGGGCAAACTTTTTTTTTTTAATATAATTTATTGATTTTTTAACAGAGAGGAAGGGAGAGGGATAGAGAGTTAGAAACATCGATGAGAGAGAGATATCTATCAGCTGCCTCCTGCACGCCTCCCTCTGGGGATGTGCCTGCAACCATGATTCATGCCCTTGACCGGAATCGAACCTGGGACCTTTCAGTCTGCAGGCTGATGCTCTATCCACGGAGCTGAACTGGTTTTGGCTGCTTGACATAACTTTTTTTTTCAGTTCCTTAGGGATACTTATGATTTTCCCTGAATTATACAGATTTGTACTGAAGCATGTCAGAATTGAAATCATTGCAACATGGGCTGAGTTCATGCACAGTGCCATCCCATATGTATCCTGGCTCTCAGATAGCACAGGTAAACCCAAAAAGGATCAGTGTAAACTGTCTTAAAAATAACTGTACCCCCCCCCAATGCACCCTAATCCATTTTGTATAGGCAAATTGCCCACTGCAAGCGTACAACCTTTGAATTTAGGAGCAGTAGAAATGAAGGCTGTCAGTGTTAATTCTGAGAATTTTTTTTTCCTTTTTATCTAAAATATGCACCTTTAACTATATTTATCATTGTCATTCAACGTTTGATTTTATAAAATGCAAAAAGACATCAAGAGTTCTGCACCAGCAGGATTTAAACAGGAGAATTAGCAACAGCTTTGTAAGTTACATACCTTAAGTCAAATATTGTCTTGTTTTTTTTTTTTTTTTTTTTAATATGGCAATTACACAAATGAAATACATGGCAAAAGGGCCTTCTGGGAATACTGTTCCCATGGTTTATCAGTTATTTTAGAAATACACGAAGATTCTGAATATTCAGCTTTCTTTTGCTGCCTCATCTTCACCTAGACTCTGAGTCAAGCTATTTGACCTAAAGTTCTGATGTAGGAAGGCATTTAGCTTCATACACATGTTTTCTGTCTCCAGTCACCATCTTCAAAGGAATTGCCATCACAGGGCTGATGTGATCTTCTCCCCTGCAGGCCTGGGAATCCCTCAACTGTCCTTCTTTGCAGGCCTGGTCACCCCCAACTGCCCTCCCCTGCAGGCTTGATCACCCCCTACTGCCCTCCCTTGCAGGCCTGGTCCCTTCCAACTTCCCTCTCCTGCTGGACTGATAACCCACAACAGCCCTCTCTTGCAGGCTTGGTCCTCCCTAACTGTCCTCCCCTGCCATCCTGGTCCTCCCCAACTGCCCTCCCCTGCCAGCCTCATTGCCCCTAACTGCTTTCCCCTGCTAGTCTGGTCCACCCCCAACTGCCCTCCTCTCTAGGCCTGGGTGCCCCAAAACTGTCCTCCCCTTCAGGCCTAGTCCTCTCCCAATTGCCCTCCTCTGCTGACCATCTTGTGGCAGTCATATTGTATGCACATGGGGGCCGTCATCTTGTGTTGGAGTGACAGTCAATTTGCATATTACTTTTTTATTAGCTAGGATACAATGAAACCTAGAGACATTTAGTAAACAGCCTGATGACAGAATTTATGAGAGATAGAGACAACTTAAATCTGCATTTTTTTATGGGACTCCAAATCCAAGTTCTACCGGGCCTTGATCTTATGTATACACTGGAATCGGTAAGAAGATGTGGCCCAGAACAGATTCTTTTACAGGAAGAATGTATATGACTATTGCTCTATCTGCTTCTGGCCTAATGAATAATGTGTTGTAATCATTCCTCAGATAAATAGCCTATCTGACCCAGATTGTCAGTGTCCCCTCAAAGAAAGAAAATGTGAGGGAACGAATCGAGCCAGGACTTCGAGTTAACAAAAGTGAATTCGTGTTGATAATGCATCATGTGTCCTTGGGAAAGTAGCTTACTCGCATTCTGCCTGTAATCCCTAACATTTAAAGTGGAGGGACGATGTCAATGAGAAGGATTGGTAAATGCCCCTGAGAGTGTTTGAGAAATGAATGGAAGACATTTGCATTGTCTTACGCTACTCATTACACATTGCATGTGTTTAAATTACATTCCCTCTTCTCACCTTCTCTGCTCCTCTTGATATTTTGTGAAGGGGTTCCTTTCTTTTGGATCCTTGGAGATAACTACAGTTTTACCCTGAAATATGATTTCGTCCCTTGGCAGGTGAAACAGCAATCACACCTTCATCCGACTGATAATGTGTGTCATCCGCATAGTTATTTGCTGCCAGTAGCAGTGCTTACTGGAGAGGGATGATTAGCAAAATACTGGCCATTTGGAATAATACAGCCACATGTTATATAAACAACATTTGCTTCCAAAGGTTTCATATATGTTTCATATGTGTGTGTGTGTGTGTATATATATATATATACACACACACACACACACACACATATATATACATGTATATATATGTATATATATACACACATATATATATACATATACAAATATATGTATATAACTCTCTCTCTAGATATATAAATATATATATATATATATATATATATATAGAGAGAGAGAGAGAGAGAGAGAGAGAGAGAGAGTTATATGCATATATAATTGTAGCAATTAAGACATGCAAGGAAGGAAGAAAATACCACCAGAACTCTGTCTTGAAACTACTGCAATCCCATTCAGCGAACAAAATATGTGCAAAAAATAATAAGTTGAGAAAATAGATTAGCATGAGTGGGTAGAATTCCCACAATTCTATGGGTAAAATAGGAAGTCAAGTTCTATAGTTAAACTAAGTCACAGAGGAAGTAGTCATGGTTCAAATGAAGAACGGGCGTGCCGTTTCACATGCTCATCAGTGTTCTTCAAGAACCAGGGTTCAGAATGATTAGAAGAAACTGAAGATCACATAAATTGGCTTCTGTGGAGATAAACGATGGGATAAAAAGAAGAAGAAAGAACAGCAATGTTGACTGGACTAGAGAGGCACACACAGCATGGGATCCCAGTGACAGTAGAATGCCCTCGCCACACTCAGAGGTGCTTTCTTCCTTCCTGAGACATCTGTCAGCAAATCCCCTCAGGCATTTCATCAGCACTTTTGAAAATTGATACCAAGGTACTTAGATACTAGTCCAAAATAATAATAATAATAATAATAATAATAATAATAATAATAATAAAGTTCTGTATTAAAAATTTGCAGAATGAAGGATTGTGTGATGTTAAGAAACTTCCTTCAAGACATGATTACCGAGGTCCCGGACTTTGCTAAGGCTTACTGTTAAAGCCCAAAATAGATCCATGGGATGGAGGTTTCCCTATTGATTCAAAACAGAATTCCTTCCCGCGCTGATCCTTCCAATGGAAACCATAAGGAATGCACTCTCATACATGTATTAGACACTTTACTTATAAACTTTATGTATACAATAGAGCCTGTGGTTTTCAATCAAAGGATGTTCTGCTCCAGGACACTCACTTCCACCTGAGACATCCAAGAGTAAACGTGGGGATATGGGGGTATCACAATGACTAGTAAAGGGAGTTTGGTAAAGATATAGATAGATATAGATATAGATATAGATATAGATATAGATATAGATATAGATATAGATATAGATATAGATATAGATATAGATATAGATATAGATATATAGATATAGATTATAGATATAGATTATAGATATAGATATAGATTTAGGTATAGGTAGAGAGGTAGAGTGAGAGATAGAGATGAGATAGAGATATAGAGATAGAGAGAGATTGACAGAGAGATATAGATATAGATATACAGATATACAGATATACAGATATAGATATAGATAGATAGATAGATAGATGTATATATTTCTCCAAGCCATAGATGCTCAATCTTCTGCAGTCCCACACACTGAGAACTTCCGCATCCCCAATGTCAATAGCACCTCGATTTAGAAATAGTTGGGCTGAACATATTTGCTTATGCTTTTTAGGAACAATCCCACTGAAAGCACATGGATATGTGTTGGGTTCAGTTGTTAATTATTTTGTATTCCTCTGAGGCAATGACTGTGTATATCATATAAACAATATGCATAATTGGTGCCAAGTGGGAAGCATTAAAAAAATACTACAAAAGGCAGAAAGGAATCCTTAGTGTATAGGAAGCTGATGGATATCAGAGAAACAGTGAGCTTCCTAAAATCCCTTCCCAATCATATTAACTTACTTTTCTGAGTCCATCACTGAATCTTTAATATTCATAGAAAAAATAAATATTCCCAATCTGCCCTTACGGAGTTATTTCTATCAGATTCATCTCAGAATTTCTGTGCTCTAACAAATCTACTGATGCTTCTCCTACGTAACTTCCTGTTTTTATTTCTTTGTTTCTGTGCTTCCCTCAGGGAAAATGGAAATTCCTTTGCCTGTCCTCTTTATATATGTCTGAATCTAATCAATTCTGTCACCTCAAACCTTGTTTAAAAACCAAAATCCTGCCGAAACCAGTTTGGCTCCATGGACAGAGCGTTGGCCTGTGGACTTGAAGGCTCCCAGGTTCAATTCCAGTCAAGGGCATGTACCTTGGTTGTGGGCACATCCCCAGTAGGGGATGTGCAAGAGGTGGCTGATTGATGTTCTCTCTCATCGATGTTTCTATCTCTCTCTTTCTCTTCCTTCCTCTCTGTGAAAAAATCAATAAAATATAAAAACAAACAAACACCAAAATCCTCATAAAACTTGCCTCATTCTATTTCTTAAGGTTAGGAAATTCTCTCTCTTTCTGAACTGTACTATTATCTTCTGTGCCTTTCTCAGGATATTTGGTATTCTCTATGTTATAATTATTTCTGCATATCTCCCATCTAAATTAAAATAATTATAGAAATACTTCATCTTGCTCATCTCTGCAGCCTCCTAACACCTTAGAGTCTCTGTGCACATGGCTGATAATTAATGAGTAATTGCCAAATTAATGACAAGGCCTTGGAAAGCGAACCTAGGGATCTGAGGTCGCAAGTGGCTGAGGAAGAATGAGAGGAGTTAGTATCGGAGAGTCATCACATTTTATGCAGTATGAGCACATGTTCAGCGACTTCTCTTCTCACCGAAGTTGAATGTAAAAGAAAATAAATACGGCCGAGACCGGTTTGGCTCAGTGGATAGAGCATCGGCTTGAGGAGTGAAAGGTCTCAGGTTCGATTCCAGTCGCGGGCATGTACCTTGCTTGAGGGCACATCTCCACTGTGGGGTGTGCAGGAGGCGGCTGATTGATGTCTCTCTCTCATCGATGTTTCTGACTTTCTATCTCTCTCCCTTCCTCTCTGTAAAAAATCAATAAAATATATTTAAAAAATAATATAAATATGTTAATGTTGTGTTAAGCCACTCACTTGGTGGCAATTTACTGTGACAGCCCCAGAAACATTTAAAAAGTAGAAAAGATACATGAAAAAAAAAAAGCTTACTAAATAGAATGGGCAAAGACATTTGCATAAAAATGTACTTTTGACTTCTAGCTTGACTCATTTTAGGTCAGGATATTAGATAAATTATTTATATCATCCATGTCTCCTTTTATTTGCCTATAAAACTGGAACTCAAAGAAATCACCTTCAGGAAGTAATTGCGGGGAGAAAGGAAATTGCTTACGTAAGTGTATAGAATGTTGTGGTTTTATTTAAAATATAATAAAAACATTTGTCTCAGAACTTCTTCAATAGCTCACTGAAACACAATGTATTTAACAATGCAAATTAGCATTCTTTCCTTTTAAATTCTTCTTAGTTTGAGAACATTGATTACTAAGCCAAAGGCTTATCTTGAAGCGAGTCTTTAGTTGGAGTCTTTTCTAGATGGTAAAGCATTTGCGCAGATAAAGATGTTTCTCACTTCTCAGCCACTCTTTCTCACATCTGATTTGGAATATGCTTGGGAGATGATATAATTATAACAATTAATTAGCAGTCAGCAGAATAGAGTCATTTCTTCACTTTAGCAGTCTGTCAGTCCCAAACACAGCAGCTTTCAGAGAAATGAGACCGCAAATGTGTAATGCTTATTAGATCAGACAACTCAATGAAAATGTACCATTTCTGTTAATATGCTGATCCACAAAAATTCACAGAGCCAGTCAGGAGAAAGGGATAAAGATTCATTACGTATGTAAAAACACATACAAATACAATGCTAAGTTGAGCCGCAGTGGCTGTGCACTGACCTGAGTGTAAATGCAATTGATCAATGTTTCTCCTCTCTCTCTCTCTCTCTCTTTCTCTCTCTCTCTCTCTCTCTCTCTCTCTCTCTCTCTCTCTCTCTCTCTCCCCTCCCCCTTACTCATTGTGAGTGTTGATTTTTTGGTGCTTCCTTAAATGCCATCCTGTATGAAAGGATCAAAGGCAAAATTCAATGATATATAGAACACTCTAGGTTTGGGGATTCCTATTATTTACCCTGTGCCTTTTTATAATATGATAATCTATTTATTATGATAATCAGTAAATCTGATTTAAATAGGATTAGAGGTCCTTAATAAGAATCTAACACCATGTTGTGCCTTAAGAAGCAATGAATTTTGTATGAGAGAGCATAGTATCATATATCTATTGAAAAATTAGTCAGTGTAAGAAAACAATATATACTCATTCTCATTTATCTGGGCTGTAGTAAATTTCTTTAAAAATTACTTGTTAATGCCATTAAAGAAGCAAGCTTATGGAGTAAATATGATTTGAGGTTTGTATTTTTATGGGTACACTATAGATTATATATTATTTTAAAAATACATGGAATACTAAGAATGGTAAATCCCATCAACCACCGCTAACGGCTTCAGAGCATCATAACTAATGTCTCCTAGCCTAATTTAGTTTGGCCTCTTTCTTGTATAGGTTAGAAAAATAGATATGATATTATAATAAAACTCCTAGAAATAGATAAAGATGTAAAAAGTGAAATCACACAACCTCTGACTGCCTGACATTAATTCACTTTAGTCAAAAAAGTTGAAGAATATGCTCTATGCAAGTATGGTGCTTGCGAAATAGATATGACACCGTAATAAACAAAATTTTTGGAAATAGATAGTAAGAGTGGAAGGGGAATGTTTATAGAAGTAGTTTGTAAAACTTAACAGTCAAGCATTTTTCAAGAAAATCCATTTGTCTATTTCAGTACAGTGCCTATAAATGATTCTTGCTTCAGAATCTCATCTTTTAATCACAATAGTCAATAAATTTTTAATCAGAGAGAAACCCAAATTTGCATGCATGTGCACGCGCGTGCACGCGCGAATGCGCACACACACACACACACACACCAACTCACAACTATTCTAAGCAAGAGCTGTGGGTGATTTTACCAAGTGCATTTTTGCAGAGAGAGAGCTTTCCTTGAATGTGGCATTGCATGAATCTGTCCAGTTACTAAAAGAGACATAAATAGCTATAAATACAATAATATGAATGCATTTCTCCTTTAAGTCCTGAACTTAGTGCAGTTTTAAGAGAGACTGCTCATTCCCTATAGGTTCAATACACTATTTCTGACACTAGACAGGGCAGACCAAAGGAGGCTGTGTATTAATATGGAAGGAAGTAGAAAAGGATACCTAGAAAACAAGAAGAGAGTCCAAATACTAAGCCTAATTTTCCTGAAGTTTATAATGAACAGAGATTACAAATTAATATAAGAACTGTTATCACAGATATCAGCTGTCTTGCTTTTCTGTTGCTGTAATATAAACCATAATAGAAGACATGGAGTTAAAACAACAGAAACGTGTCTTCTTTCTCCTAGCCTGAGAGAAGATTAGGCTAATTTCTACAGCAGTGGTTCTCAACCTTCCTAAGGCCGAGACCCTTGCATACAGTTCCTCATGTGGTGGTGACCCCCAACCATGAAATTTTGCTACTGTTATGCATCGTGATATAAATATCTGCATTTTCCGATGGTCTTAGGCGACCCCTGTGAAAGGGTCGTTTGACCCCCAAAGGGGTCGCGACCCACAGGTTGAGAACCGCTGCTCTACCGTTTTGTTGCTTCATGCAATACTAGGTAGCTCTCCAAGGTCAAATGGCCATGCAGTGACAGACCATCAGGCTAACCTTAAATTGGCCTGCACTTTTCAAGATGCCTCACTAACGTGGTAGGCTTTTGGTCATGGCTGTTGGCGAGACTCAAGTGAGAATGACAATCAGCAAGTCAGTTTTCCATACAACCTCCCCGTGTGGTGTGGGCTTCTTATAATGCAGCTTCTGGATTTCTAGAATGTCACTTGTGACATGTTCTGTTGATCAAAACCGATGGTCAAGGCTAGCTCTTCTCCAAGGAAAAGGTAAGTAAGTTCCACTTCTTTTAAAATCCCATATGATAAAAGGCTAATATGCAAATCCACCGAACAGCTGAACAACTGGTCGCTATGACAGGCACTGACCACCAGGGGGAAGATGCTCAATGCAGGAGCTGTCCCCTGGTGGTCAGTGTGCTCCCATAAAGGGAGCACCACTCAGCCAGAAGCCGGGCTTATATCTGGTTAGTGCAGCAGTGATGGTGGGAGCCTCTCCCATCTCCACGGCAGTGTTAAGGATGACCCTATGTGAAGTAGGCCTAAGCCATCAGCCGGACATCCCCTGAGGGCTCCCGGACTGTGAGAGGGTGCCCGAATTTCTCAAAAATATATATTTTTATATTTTTCAGAAAGGGAGAGAAACATAAATGACAAGAGAGAATCTTTGATCAGCTACCTCCTGCATGCCCCCTAGTGAGGATTGAGCCTGACACCTAAATAGGAATTGAACCGTGACCTCCTGGTTCATAGGTTGACGCTCAACCACTGAGTCACCTGGGCCAGGCTAGTGACTAGTTCGTATCTTAACTAGTTATCACAAGACATCCTTCTGGTCCAAATGTCAGTGTCAGGAGTGAACTTGAAACTCAAACCAATCTAAACAGAATCATTGTAATGTTAGAACAAAGGAAACATTTCTTTCTGAGGATGCAAGCAAAGCTGCATGGAGCACTAGGAGATGTTACCTATGCAATCCCGTGTAGAGGGGCTGCCTCAGCTGCATGCTGATAATGTGGGGCTCAGAGAAGAAGAAGTGAAAATAGCAATAGCCATGGGAATGCTGTGCCACCACTGGATCTATCCCAAACTGAAGCTACCTCTTCCTCCAGACAACCCACATTACAGAGCTGATGAAGGATATATATATTTTTAAATTATATTTTATTGATTTTTTACTGAGAAGAAGGGAGAGGGATAGCAAGTCAGAAACATCGATGAGAGAGAGAGATATCGACCAGCCGCCTCCTGCATGCCCCACACTGGAGATGTGCCCATAACCAGGATACATGCCCTGACCGGAATCGAACCTGGGACCTTTCAGTCCGCAGGCCGACGCTCTATCCACTGAGCAAAACCGGTCTCGGCTAATGAAGGATATTATTGTTTGGGATGCATTTAGGTGGGAATGTCTAATACTAGCAGCATCAAGAGACTGAACATATTTTTTTCATAAAGTTGTTCTGATGATTAAATTTGATAAATTTTGCAAAACATTTATCAGAGTATCTAGCACATAAATGTCCTTTTATCTTTTCCTTTACTCAGTATGTTTAAATATGGCAGTCTCTAGCCCATCTAACAGTTTTAATTTTTTTTTTCAGAAACCAGATTTATTTGTTTTGTTTGTTTAGTTACTGGACAAAAGAAAAAAAAAATCCTCAGAGTTTGGATCCATTTGACCTTAATTTAAATACATAAAGTGGAGCTGTCCGCAATTATAAGCTTACCCACCAGAGGAACGTGGTATAAATAAAAAACACAATCAAAATGTAATTAAAGAAGCTGTTTGATAGTTTTTGAAAGCAGTTTATGTTGGATAAGAAAGAGCTGATTTCTATTATTTTTATGATCATAGTATTCTATTTATATTCTCAGCATTGAATTAATTTCCTTGTCTCATGCTCACCTTGCTAAATATCCTTTTAAAATACTTTAATGAGTTGTGTGCATAAATCATCTTAGTGATCACAAATACTTATGGGCAGAAACTCTGGAGGGAACTTTTTCAAGTTTGTAGAGTGGAAGATAAGTCACTGAAAGTGCCCCTTTACATGTATCAGAGTGAAAAAAAAATAGCAATTGTGAGTTTATTTTTTTCATGGACTTAACAGTGGTGAAATCTTTTAAAAAATCATTCAAAAGTAAATATAAAGCAATGCATAGAGAGCCATGTAATGTATTACAAGAGCCAGCCAAGTATAGTGGGCATTAGTGTTCGCTTTTATGACTTGTGCCCATAAGCTGGCACCATCCCTTAATGGTAAATGAACTATGTGCTCACAGGCAAATGTCTGTATTTTAAATGAGAATTCCCTAAAGGCTCTACAGTGGTACCTCGAGATACAAGTGCCCTAACATTCGAGATTTTTGAGATACGAGCCATCGAGCTCGAATCAAACTCGTATCTCAAGGTACCACTGTACTATAATACAGAGGGGCTAAAATTGAGAATTCTCAACTAAGTATTAAAAATCAGACCAGAATAGATGCCTGACATCTTTCATTAGTTATATTCATGTATGTTCTTCTTAATTCTAATTTTTAAGTATTGTTATCTTATATAGAAGAAAAACAATTCTTAAAAAAAAAAGCACCTAGATTCTATAACTCCCTGCCTCAATCACCAGAATCAGGATTACATATTCACCTGAATAGCAATTTAAAATAAATAAAACACATTCTACTTCTATAACGTGCATAAAAATTATCTGAAGTCATCTATCATTTCTTTCTGCTGATAACCTTGATTTTAAACATATTGACTTTGAAACAATTCCAAAATATGTGAAATAATTAACAGAGCTGTAATCACTGTTATAAACATCCTGAAAATAGTTGCTATAATACAATTGGTGTATGAAATCTACAGGGGAAAAAAAAGTGCAACTAACCATGATTAATGATGAACCAACTAATTGAGCATGCAAATGGTATTAAATAGTCGTGGACTTTGACTTGTATCACACTTCCTCATTAATCTGATTCTTTACTTGAGAACAGCAAATATACCAGCATATTCCTAACTTTGCTCAACTATTATTTTGAATCTCACTATCTCGCCGTTGGAGTGGATTTTGAGATCAGAGAAATAGGATCGCAAAACTTTGATGAGGCAATAGTGCTATTGATAATGGTTTCCACAAAAACTTAAATGTATTTTTCAGTGCACAATTCTAATAGAAAATTTTGGAAATCCTTATGAGGCCAGGTGTTATATAGATAATCTCTTTTCAGTAAATCAACATTACAGCCAGTGGATCTCAAAGACTTTGAAATTACTAAGTAATTTGTTCAGGAAAGGTTGTGCTCTTGGTTATTTTGTAAGACCCTTTTTAGGAAAAAAAATTCTCAAATTGAGAAACAAAGTAATTGTGTATTTTCTTACTTATGCATTTTCTATTAATGGTGGGAAATATATTACAGGAAGTCAAGGACAGGACATGGGCATAGTCATTAAGGTGGAAGAAAGGCCACTGCCTATATATTATGCATCTTCAATCCTGAGATTTAAAATAGTCTTTTTAGCCAAAACCAGTTTGGCTCAGTGGAGAGAGCGTCGGCCTGCTGACTGAAAGGTCCCAGGTTTGATTCCGGTTAAGGGCATGTATCTTGGTTGCGGGCACATCCCCTGTAAGGGGTGTGCAGGAGGGCCTGATCGATGTCTCTCTCTCATGGATGTTTCTAACTCTCTATCCCTCTCCCTTCCTCCCTGTAAAAAGAAAAATCAGTAAAATAAAAATTTTTAAATAGTCTTTCTGAACTTTGCATTCAACTCTGCTTGATTCCAGCAATGTTTTCTCTGAGGAAGCTTCTGGTTTGACAATGACAATATTTAGGACTATGATACTGAGTAGACAGAATCCACATTATTTGCCTAATATTCTCCCTAAAATCTAAATAAATGTGTAGACTATTTAGCCCTGTTTGATATGCCTGTGTGCCATGATAGACTTTATCCTTGCATAAAATCGTAGTTCAGTTTTATCTTTTGTTAGAGCATTTATTAAATATTAGAGGCCCGATTGCAGGAAATTCATGCAAGAGTAGAGCTTCATTCTCTCTGGCCGCTGGTAGCATCTGGGATCGGGCTTTCCTCCTGCTGCTGGCAAGCACCGGGGACCCAGGTTACCCTTGCAGCCCGGTTTCATCCAGAAGGATGTCCGGAAGGTCGTTTGGCTGTCTGGTCTAATTAGCATATTATACTCTTATTATGATACATAACAGATAATATTGTTGTTGATGATGATTATCTTTACAGGTCTAATTATTTTCTTTTTTAAAAATATATTTTATTGATTTTTTTACAGAGAGGAAGGGAGAGGGAGAGAGAGTTAGAAACATCGATGAGAGAGAAACATCAATCAACTGCCTCCTGCACACCCCTTCCTGGGGATGCGCCCAGCCTTGACCAAACCAAACCTAGGACCTTTGAGTCTGTAAGCTGACTCTCTATCCACCCAGCCAAACTGGTTTTGGCAAGTCTAATTACTTTCTAGATTTTTAAAATTATACCTAATCATTTATTTTTTAACATCAGGTTTCACTGGAGAAATATCATCTCTCTTTATATTGAGAACCTGAGACACAAAATTATAGTGTTCAGAGAAGTTTTAGCAGAAAATCTATATTGTGCTGAGGACTGAGTCAAAAGAAGTCACCACTTACATAAATGAAACATTACTAACATATATATTTTTAATATAGCAATACTGTTCTTTCATCATGGCTGATTTATAAATGTAAATATAGACTTCTAGTTTTTAGAAGACTTTTTTTAAATTTAAATATAATTTTCAATAACATATTTAGAGTTACTTCTTGCTTTGATTTATAGCATTAAACAAACACATCAGAATGTAGATAATATAGAATCTTATCAAATCTAATACTATGTTGCTTATGTAAATTGAAATACGTAAAATTAAATCAGGTTAAAATGTTTGTTTTTATCGTTATATCTTTTTGAACCTTGACTCCTTTAACATTTCTATTTTTATCACTTTTATAATTACTGCTTTTTATTTATTTTTTATTTTTTTATACTTTTCCCTAGTCTTATGCTTTGCAATGTGCTGAAATGGATAGAGTAATTTTGACATGATGCGTTTCTGTTTTTTGTGTTGTATTTTTTTTTTTCAAGTTGGCTCTTGCTTTCTTCCCTCTACACCATCACCATCATATCACATCACTCCCTGTCACTC
Organism: Lasiurus borealis; assembly: GCA_004026805.1. Taxonomy (NCBI): domain Eukaryota; kingdom Metazoa; phylum Chordata; class Mammalia; order Chiroptera; family Vespertilionidae; genus Lasiurus; species Lasiurus borealis. The sequence continues at coordinate 24,780 of PVJN01004112.1, read as the reverse complement.
TCATCCACTAACATACAACTTTCCTCTTTATATCGCTTAGGTCAGATCTCTCTCTAGTGACCCTGATCTCTAGTGACCCATTTACCTCTAAACGCATCAAGATAAAAATAGAAAGAAGAGTTTTCCGGTAGCAGAAGAGCCATATGACAGCCATTGAGCTTGAAAATGAGTGTAGCAGGATTAAAGATTAGAACCTGAAATACATAGGAAGGCTGAAGAGAGCTGGAAAAGGTATTCAGTAAAAATTCACGCTGCTGCCCATAACAACCAGAAAGAAAATCAAAATGGGAAAAGTGTACTACACCTGCTCACCATTTCTTCCACTTCTCAATGAGACAGAAAAAGAGAATCTGTACATTTTTGAACAGCTCATGAGCAAATGCTTTAAAGGATGATCGCTACATTTTCCAGAAACTTCCCAACAATGAGGCATATTTACTGAGATGATAATGAAATGTCAGTCAGTGCAAGCCTAGGCTTTGTGGCCCATTTCTCGATGCACACAATCAAAAGCCCAAATCCGGTAAGATTAAGCAGATAACTTTTCAAATATTGTCAGGAGCTGCTAGAAAAGACATATTTTAAATTGGCTTCAATAAATAAATAAAATAAGGCACTCCAAACACAAAATGACAGTGGCAGAAGGTTACAGAAATTCAACAGCTGCGGAAATTAAATTATAGCCAAGCTAAAACTCGTAGAAGATCCCTTGATCATTAAATAGCTGCTCATTGTATTGGTGTTCTCCAATGGATAAATCAGAAGAGGTACAGTATAAGATGCTTAGATAAACAGGATTCTCTTATTTTGGTTTTTCAAGAATGTACTTTGAACTTTCAGTTCATGTAAGAAAGAGGAAAAGAATACAGGCTATAACATAACTAGCAATAATATGAATACTATGTACTCCCTGTGTTACAATACGGCATATATTAATTAAACCACTCTAGGTTTTCTTTTTTCTTTTCTCCTAAAAATGTTGTGCATGGAGGAAGAGCAAACCAGGTCTGCATTTTTCCTCCTATTTCCTTTTTAATATATTCTACATCAATTTACTTTGTGTGAGATGAAATACCCCCAAAGCTACAATTTCTTTTTTTATATATTATATATATAATTTTATTTCAGTGAGGAAGGTAGAGGGAGAGATAGAAACATCAATGATGAGAGAGAATAATTGATTGGCTGCCTCCTGCACGGCCCCTACTGGGGATTGATGGTGTAACAGGGACATTTGTTCTCATGAAGATGTCAGCCAACATTTGGAAAATTTGACTATCCTGTTGGTGAGCCACAGGAAGAGACCTGAGATGACATGGTTAAGATGAAAGAGCCAGGTGAGGCCTACCCTGAAGCTTCCCCCTTCAAGACGACACACTTGTAACCAAACCATCTTGGACAACCCAGACCAGTCCGATCAGTAGTTCAACTCACCTCCCAAGTCACCTCAATTAATCTCACGTGATCAAATAAATGAACTGCCCAACCAAGTCTTATCTGAATTCCTGACACACTCAACCGGGAGAAACAAAAAATCATGTTATTTAAGCCACTGGATTTTAGCCACTGTTATACAGCCATACATTGTCGGAAACCAAAACATTGTTCTCACTAAATGGATGAAAACAGGAGGCTAGAAGGCTGGTCATCCTTGAAGCTCTGAAAGGTCAAAACCAGCCACTCCCTATCTGATTAAGACAATTAACTTCCCCATCAAATAATCCTGTCAATCCTGACTGATAAAATAATCTACTAGTTCCTGGAATTGCCTGCTTCAGGGCAAAGGGTGTATCCAAACCTAAATAAAAGGGATGGCAAGGCCAAAGGAAGGTGTTAGTCCTTTCCACTAGAGGAAGGCTCCCGCCTGGCCCCCCAATATTGCCAAATTAATGTTTTCTAGTCTCTCATTTTGTTTACGGGGGGCCTCCCTCAGAACCCGAACCCTGACCTGGGAACCCTGAACCACGCAGGACGTGGAAAGAGGTTCCCACAATACATCCCTGGAACAGTGGCATACAAGCTCCTTTTAACCAAAGAAGAAAAGCATTATCTCTGAAATTATTTGAGTTTAGAAAGAAAAATTTTTGATCATCCCACCCCAATATTATAATGAAAACAACAAGCTTATCCCTTCATTAGTTTCATTTATCTGGAAATTTCTTTCATTCTGAAATAAGAATAATTGGCCCCTATCAAAGATAAGGATAATTGTTAAGTTTAACATGAATTTATGCAAAATATAAGGCTATCTCAATATTATTGGTTTTGACATAGTAAATCAGATTTACACACACACACACACACACACACACACACACACACAATAATGCCTATCCAAATGAATGCTCACATAAAATGAATTATCCTAAGAAATATTAATTGACCTTCCACAACATGTAAGCCCTATTCTACACATTAGAGATCATATTTCCTAACTATAAGTAATACTACCAAATAACTAGGTAGCTAGATGTTTCATATCTGTCCAAAACTTTAACAGTGCACAACATTATATAAATATAAAATTATTTTCCAGTGACTTTACCAATGGCATTTAACTGCTTTCTCATTTTAAACTTTTTTACAGTGATCGTGTAATAGCTATATACAAAATAAAACCATATATCTTTACATCTTCAGAGAGCCAAATGAGAGAGAAAAAGCAGAAGAGTAACAATATATATGATTACTTTTTAAACAAGAATAAATTGTAATGAGAATTACTCAGTGATCTCAAGTGTAAAAAAAGTGGGTTGCAAAGACAAGGTTAAAAGGGACACTATTCAAACTTTGTAATTTCTTCTTAGACCAACCCTAGAAATGCATAAATGAATTCCCATCTACAGGGAATATACTCTCATCATCTTGGAAAGAGTAGTTTGCTTGAAAAGGCTATCAAGATTTCATTTAATAGGCTAACATAAAGTAATAAGTAATAACTCAGTGCAAATATTTATGTTAATAATATTAATTTCATACATTACATGAATAAGCAGTATTAATGTAACCCAATTACTGGTGAAAACTGGGCGACTCCCATCTTATAACAGAAAAACTTCCCACTACAATTTGATCACGCTCAGTGACCTGGAGGTAATAAATGAGTAAGCCAGTAAACCAAATAACAGAGAAATAAATCAAGTGCCAATAACACTCTTTCAAACCATCCGATCCCCTGGGATTGATATGTTTAATTAAGAAAAATAAATTGCGCTATGTTGAATCCCTAATGATGTTGTGAATCAAATGGTATTTAAATGATTTGTCTTGCAATATTTGAGTACTAATTATATTACTCAACACTGTATGAGCAGGGGAGATAAAGAAAATAGAAATAAGATTTATTTTTCCCATGTTTTTGCTTTATGAAATCATGAGCAATTAGCCACGTCTCTGAATCCAAAAGGCAAATGAGAATCATAATGAAATAGAAAAATGGCATTTGTTTAAGAAACAGTTGTAGATTTAGAATGCCATTTGCAATGAGCTTACAAAACCCATAAGTTTTGGTCATTGTGGTGAATACCTTCCATTTTCTCAATGAACACAATGTGATTAAATTAGGATGATGTGTTCCACCTGAGTTAATACATAAATTAATGAACAGAAGAGAGCAAAGCGAACAAAAGTAACCATACAAATAATAAAAACTATAAGCAATATGCTGGCTATTGGCTCCTGTAACTAAACTGTATATATGTTCAGGTGAGGTTTGTTTTATAAACCAAACAATGGCTTAAAGGAATATTTATATCTATTTTTTATAACTTTTACAATTCCACATAATGGCCTCTTGTTTATGGTATAGTTAGTAACTTAGACTCAAAAACCAATTACTTATATTTGAATCACTGTGTACCCTTGCTTTCTTGACCTTTGACTTAATTTCTCATCTGGTTCACAGTATCCTTATCTAAAGGAGTATAATTGATGGTACCTACCACATATTACTATGAAAATTTAACAAACTAATAATAAGTGCAAAGCTCTCAGGTAAGTGTCTGATATAACATACTTGCTATAAGAGAGTCAGACATGATTCTGAGCTGTTTCATGGTCAGTAAATTACTATGATTGTTTGAGACTTCACATCTTAAAAAAAAAAAATCCAGAAAGGAAGACTGCAATTTTCTCCTCATAGCTATAAGAAGTCCTTAAATGTATTCTTTCATCATTTGAAACTAAATCCTTTTAACCATCCCTAACCTAATCCTTGTAAGTAGGAAAATTTAGACTATGGACTTAATCTTATCAGGGCTCATAGTTAGAGTTGAGAATGGGGCCAATTAAAACAACTAAAGCATGTCCACCTAAAATTTCAAATATCCTCAAATATTTGAAACAGTACTTAAAGTCTATACTATGTACAAGATGCTGAATTAAGTGCTATGGACCACGATAGTCCAATATTGATGAACCCATTCGATTATAATGTGTACATGTGAGTGCATGTATACACATTCAGAGCCTCATGTTTGTATTTTGGAGCAGAAAATCGAATTTTTTTTTAAGTGGTTACATAATAGGGAGGTCAAGACTCAGCCAGCTTTGAGGAGATAGGAACTGGAATAATTTGTAATGGCGAATATGATGCAGCATAATACATTGCAATTTAGTGCATGGAAATTGACAATAAAAGATCCTATGAGGATAGTGAGAAGAGAAACAGGACTGCAATTGAGAGTGTATGTGGAAGTAGCAGAAAATACAGTCGAAGGAATAATTGGCTTTTCAGTCTAGAGAAGGAAATCGGACTTGATTGCAAGTGGAGAGCCATAATAAGACCTGGAGTCCTTTACTGACGTGATGAAACCAGTGTTTCACAAGGATTAGTCCGACTGAAGTGGACAGAGGCTGCTGGAGGTAAAGGAGCCATTTACCAGGTTGGACAGTAGTGGAGGGTGAGGTGGCAGAGCGGTGGACTGCAGTAGTGGCAGAGGAACCACCAGAAAACAACCAAGGGCAGGCTTCATGAGAAGTTAAATTTAGAAGATGAAGGAAAATGTCTAGATCAATATTGTTTTCTGGGATTTTAGTGTAGTAACACAAATCATGGCAGATATAAAGTGGAAAAGGAGAAAAAATTACAGTACTATTAATTTGATACATGTGTCAAAGAACTGGTACTCTGTTGTATTCTAGTCATATAATTTTAAAATGAGTACCATTTTTAATGGTGTTTGTTATCTCTTAAAGTATGAATCATAAAACAAAACAAACAAAAACGCAGCACCAGTAGAATATATAAGGATAAAATTTATCTGAAAGGTCAAATCTCAGAATCTCAGGAAAGTCACCCATATCTTCACACATTTCAAACCTAAACCTGGAGTTCATAATATACTCCAGGTTTCTGTATTCCAAGCCAAAGAAAACTATAAAATAAATCCTTTTTGGGCAAAATAAAGAGCAACACAGACAAAAGAAAAAAATGTTGAAAGAGGTTCTTTACCATCAAGCCAGTATTGCAAGAAATGTTAAAAGATCTTCTTCAAGGAGAAGAAAAAATAAAAAAGAAGGAATTTATATAGAAAGAGAGGAACATGTAAAGAATAAAATCACATCTATGTTCATCCCAGCCTTATTTAGAATAGCCATGATCTGTAACAGCCCAAGTGATCATCAGTAGATGAGGGGGTAAAAAATGCTGTGGTACATTTTACACAATTGAATGCTACTCAATAGTACAAAGAAGGAAACTATACTTTTTGCAACAGCATGGATAGATCTGGAGAGTATTATGCTAAGTGGAATAAGCCAGTCAGAGGAAGACATATGGTTTCACTTATATGTGGAATCTAATGAATAAAATAAACAAAATAGGAACAGGCTCATAGAAATAGAGTACAGACTGATAGCTGTCAGTAGAATGAGGGTGAAAAAGGTGAAGGAATTGTGTGTGTGTGTGTGTGTGTGTGTGTGTGTGTATGTAAGATATATATCCTTTTGTTAAGTCATCTTTTATTGAATACTCTGAATTATCTCATTAAAAGAACAAATGTCTTTTTACAGTGATTCCAAATATTAGTTATATATAACTAGAGGCCCGGTGCATGAAATTTGTGCACTCACGGGCTGGGGTTCCTCAGTTCGGATTGTGAGAGGGCACAGGCCAGGCTCAGGGACCCCAACAGTGCAGAATAGGAGCTGGGGATGATTATAGGATGTTGGCCAGCCAAGTGGGGACCACAGGAGGACTACAGGGCATGTCCAGCCCATCTCACTCAGTCCTGATCAGCCAGTCTCCAGCAGCAAGCTAATCTACCAGCTGTAGTGTCTGCCCCACGGTGGTCAGTGCACATCATAGAGAATGGTTGATGGCCTTACCATATCATTTCCGTATTACATTTTGCTTGGTTGAATGGCCAACCAGACACTTAGCATATTAGACTTTTATTATATAGGATTCTATTGCATTATTTGTGATTAAATTTTGTATTTTGTACTAATCAATGATAAATAAAAGTTTGCACTTTCCGACATTTATACCTTTAAAACTTTTCCTGTTGAGGGAGCCAAGTACAGAACTTAAAAGTGTAATCAGCAAGTGACTAGAGCAGGAGAGAAATCCATTGAAAATCTTTCTGTTGTCAGTAGGCAGCAAGAAAATTTTATTATCATGTGCTGACTGGAAACACATGTTGCCTAGAAGGTTTGACTACAGACTATTTCAATTGTTTTCCTTTAAAGACATTTCATTATGCCAGAATGTTCTAACCACAAGTGTCACCCATTCATTAGCTTAATGGAAAAAGGTAACAGATTATGTATATAAGAGTCACCCAGGGAGGAGATATACATGTACAACCCAGAACACTTACGTAGATAGATTGTAGACATAATGATCTTCCACGGGACCAAAGGAGACAAACAATTACTCTAATGGAAAGCAGGGGGATGTGATTATCATTAAACACCACCCAAAGACAAATATTTGCCACGGGGATGACATACCGAAGAGGCGTATGATGTGGCCATGCCTTATGGGCAACAGAGGTAGAGAAAATAATGAAAGTTTTGCGATCCTGTAGTTTGAAGAAACCATCGTAGGTTTTCTTTTTATTATTTGGAGAAATCATATTCTTTATTTATTGTTGTTCCTGGTGTGGAATCAGTTCCTCAGATGGCTTTCAAAGATGACTCACATTACTTCTAGGAGTGACCAGGCCTACAGGGGAGGGCAGTTAGGGAGCCAACTGCTCACCTGCCCGCCTGTAAATATGGTGAGTTGTACCTCTCCTGAATTATGCTACATTTTATGTCACAGTTTACCTTACCCTAGGGAGAGCATCATGCTGGGCTTTATCTAACTACATGAGCCCTGAAAACCCACAGCCTTCTCTGAAAGCACAAGTCTGAAAGATTGAAAAGATGAGAAGGCCTGAATGTGGGGTCAATGGACTACGGATAATCCACAGAAGAAGAAAAGTGGCATTTCTTCTTAAGAAACTAAGGGATGCCCCCAGGTTAAAAGCCAGAAAATTAATGATTACCTCAGTCCTAAGAGTGCAAATAAATGAATCCTGCCCATAAAAGAAATAAGCTCGGTTACCTATATTAATGGTAACTATCTTTATGGCTTCTCTGTCTTTGTCAACTTCGATTGAAGCAGAAGTCACTAGGAAGATAGGAGTGGTATATATAAAGAAAATGTAGAGAGAGAGGGGAGAGGAGCACTTTCTGAGCAGCACTTCAAAATGTAGGAAGAAGTGGAAAATTGGGTCTCTGAATGATTTGCCTCAAAACAAAAGAAGTTCTATTGGGATGATATCCACAAATTACCTGAAAGATGGAGGAAATGTGTAGCTAGTGATAGACGTTACTTTGAATAAAACACTTTTGATAATTCTCTTGAAATTATCATGTTTTCTTTGATTACAAAATCTACATTATTAATGGGAAGACCTAATAATTTTTTAATCTGGTGAACTAATTAATCAATTAATCTAAGGCAATAAAAGTATCTTCCAATAAGCACCTAGTATATGTGAAACATTATGCTATGTATTCAGCTGCTTGAAAGAGAATATATTATATTGTTTCAACTTATTTAAATTTATTTGGACAAAATAACTTACATTGTGGAAAATGTCCTAAAATGACAAAAGGTGTCTTCCCTGAGTTTGAGAGCATTTTCTTATCTCCAGCTGTCTGGCTCAGTGGATGGAGAATCAGCCTGTGGAATGAAGGGTTCCAAATTCAATTCTGGTCAAGGGCACATGCCCAGGTTGGGGGCATGCAGGAGGCAGTCAATTCTTTTCTGTCATCCTTGATGTTTCTGTTTCTCTCTTTTTATCCTTTTCCCTCTGAAATCAATAAAAAAATATTTTTTAAAAAAGAGAACAGTTTCTTAAAGATTTGGATTGTTAGACTATTCACACACCTGCACCATTTTTAGCAATTCACTAATACTATTTCCATATTACACAAATAACCCACAAAACAAATCTGTCTTGGGGTTACATGTTCACTTTTATTGAAACACAGATACTGTTCTCACAACAGTCACAGAGTGAAAACTGACCTATAACACTTAGTCCCAAATTCTTAGAGACAAGTTAGTCTACTTGAAGCCTGCTGTTGTGTAAATTTCCACAGGTAAACTCTCGACCTCTCTCTCCAGGCCTGAGACACTTCCAGCTGTGTAAAACATTGCCTTCCACTCAATGATCATCGTGAATCTTAGGCTTCAGTTATTTCCTCCTTTCCCCATGTAGAGAAAATGTAGAGGAAATTGCTAGAACATCCTATCTAATAAAAGAGTAATATGCAAATTGACTGTCACTCCAACACACAAGATGGCCTCCACAAGATGGCCAAAAGAGGAGGGCAATTGGGAGGGATCAAACCAGCAGGGGAGGGCAGTTGTGGGCAATCAGGCCAGCAGAGGAGGACAGTTGGGAGTGACCAGGCCTGCAAGGGAGGAAAGTTGTGGGTCATCAAGCCAGCAGGGAAGGGTAGTTGGGGGGGACCCAGGCCTACAGGGGAGAGCAGTTGTGGGGACACCAGGCCTTCAGGGAGAAGGGCAATTAAGTATGACCAGGCCTGCATGGGAGGGCAGTTAGAGGCAATCAGGCTGGCAGAGGAGCTGTTAGGCATCAATCAAGCTGGCAGGGGAGTGGTTAGGAGGTGATCAGCTTAGCAGGCAGAAGCAGTTAGGGGCAATCATGAAGGCAGGCAGGTGAGCAGTTGCAAGCCAGCAGTCCTTGATTGTGAGAGGGATGTCCGACTGCCCTTTTAGGCCCAATCCTACTGAAAGGTCCCAGATTGGAGGAGGTGCAGGCTGGGCTGAGGGACCTCCACACCCCTCCATGCATGAATTTCATGCACCAGACCTCTAGTTGTAGAAATAAAATGCATTCATTTCTTTTAGAGAATTATGTTAAATGTTTGTTTGTGCTTGCCTGAACTTGCAGAACTTTTTAGAAGTGTACAATCAATCATATATTATTCAATTCTAAGAGGTTTATAACAGTTAATGTTGAAATTAGTGTTTTTCCTCCCTCTATCTGAAATGTGATTCCTATAAGCAAAAGGGGACTTATTTAATCTAGTTTATATCAAAGAAAACCGGAGCTGGTCAAGAGGTAAAGAGGAAATACTGCAATAGAGGAAAAGAGACATCAGTATATAACTGGATCCAATTCTAAGAAAAGGAAGGTGGGTTTCTACAGTCAAGAAGCAGGGTGGGGAGGAGAATAATAGGGGATTATTAGAAAACATTAGGTAGAAAGGGGAACTCTGTTTAAAAAAGACTTGATAGGAATCTAAGTGGAGGCAGGATAAGTGATCAGATATCACGTGAGGAAAGCAGAGGAGAGCACTGATCAGTTATTGATGGAGCTCAGCTAACAAAGAGGAGGATTTGTGCTAAACTGATTCAGCAAGATTCTTGCTACATTTTTCTATAATATCCCATCTAATAAAAGAGTAATATGCAATTTACAATGTGCAATGAGGTCCAAAAGTAAAAGCATGTTAGAGAAAAGGACTCGGGGCTCTGACAGAACTCGGTCAAGGAGGTAGCTTTTTCGGTTGAAACACATACATCTCAATTGCAAAATGCCAGGAAAGACCGACAGTACTTTGTTGAAATCTCAAAACTACAAGAGCATCGGTCTGCAGACTGAAGGGTCCCAGGTTCGATTCCTGTCAAGGGCATGTACCTTGGTTGTGAGCAAATCCCCAGTAGGAGGCATGCAAGAAGCAGCTGATTGAGGTCTCTCTCTCATCGATGTTTCTAACTCTCTATCCTCCTCCTTTCCTCTGTAAAAAAATCAATAAAATATATTTTTTTTAAAGAAAAAAAAAAAACTACAAGTGCTTCTGTGAACATTCAACAACATCAAATGCTGCACATTCATTGTTAGTTCCTCTTTAGATATTTTTGTGGTAAGTTTGTCCCTGCCTTTCTGAAATTGTCTCTGGAACTCAAATAACTAGAAGTGGGTTAATCCAATCTGTGGTATCATTTTGATGATTTTAAAAAAAATCCACTGTAATAAAATCTGCCTTTAATTTATGGATGACAAGGCAGATAAGAGAGGACGTTTTAATCACTGTGCTCTGATGATAGATGGTGATTGCATTTAATCAAATGCCCTCTGACAGAGGATGGTCTTTGTGGTTGGCTCAGGTAGGGACTAAGAGGTGGGAGGCGTGTGGCAGCGAAAGGGGAGATGCTGTAAGCTCCTGTGATCATGTGATTAGACCACGACATGAGAAACAGCGCTGGATTTTCTAAGAGAAAGTTCTAAACCACCGCTTACTGTAGCTACTAAAGTGAACCGCGATCTTTAAAGCTTGTGAGAAATACTTAAATGTTATCATCTGAATTGCTTTTCAGGGCAAGCGTATTTGTACTTTTTTTCCTCCTTGGTTTAAATAAAACATGGTAGGCAATGGTCAATACCTCTTTTGTCATCTAAATCATTTCTGAGAGGATATAGATATAGGACAGATAAATAGATAGCTGGTATGTAAGTCTTTTTCTTAAAAGTTAGTTATTTTTTGTTTGTTTTTTAAATATATATATACATATATACATATATATGTGTATATATATATATATGTGTATATATATATTATTGATTTTTTTTTTTTTATAGAGAGGAAGGGAGAAGGATAGAAACTTTGATGCGAGAGAAATGTTGATCAGCTGCCTCCTGCACACCCCACACTGGAGATGTGCCCACAAGCAAGGGACATGCCCTTGACCGGAATCCAACCTGGGACCCTTCAGTCTGCAGGCCGACACTCTATCCACTGAGCCAAACCAGTTAGGGCAAAAGCTAAAGTTTTCACATCATACATGGTATACAATTTGCTAACCATTTGGAAGTGCCTTTAAATATTGTAAAAATACTTTTCATATATAAAGAGAAGCTAATATCATTTTAAAAATAACTGTGAGAGTTCTTGTTTAACTAGTAAAATAATGCAATTCACAACTTCTAAAAAATAAGTAAAAGTAAATGACCAAAACCCACGAACAATGATAAAACAGCAGCTAATGGAAGAAAGAGTGACCTCACACAAAAGAGAAAGAATCTTGAAAGGGTGTCTGATGCAGCCAAGGGAAATATGTAGGCCCAAGGTTGGCAAACTGCAGCTCGCGAGCCACATGTGGTTCTTTGGCCCCTTGAGTGTGGCTCTTCCACAAAATGCCATGGCCTGGGTGAGTCTATTTTGAAGAAGTGGCGTTAGAAGAAGTTTAAAAAATCTGGCTCTCAAAAGAAAGTTTAATCATTGTACTGTTGATATTTGGCTCTGCTGACTAATGAGTTTGCCAACCACTGACCTAAGCTGATTATCTTCTTACAAAAAAGAAATTTTTGGGGACCCATGCTAACCCAGGAGAGCAAAATCTATGGCCACGGAGGAAGAGGATTTTCCCTGTACAAGCTCTCCTTTATTACAATAATGCTGTGTGAATAGCACAGAACTTGCAGAGTGAAGAGTTATTTATTTTATAACCATTTAGGCTGGATACGGCTTCGTGGCTCATGTGGCCCTGGAACATACATGTCAATGCTTTCCACCAGCAGTAGTCTGGGCAACAGTGATGGGAGACAAGGGAGGGATCTTGTGACTCTCACTTTCCTGCAAGCAAGCCCAGGCATGTTCTCATGTTAATACCAGTGAAGCATCCATCTTATAGAAAAACTGCTGTTTGAAACTTTAACCCTGCTAATGGCTTCTGTAAATGTTTGTTTGCTTAAATAAGGAAAATGAGACTGTTCTCACTTGAGAGGCCATTAAACCTTCCCCGGACAAAATTATCAGTGCTGGCAGCAGGCCAAGCCTTTGGTTGAGGTCTCAAGGCCTCAGCACATAGGGGCCCTTTAAGAACTTGCAAAGGGAGAAACCGGTTTGGCTCAGTGGATAGAGTGTTGGCCTGCGGACTGGAAGGTCCCGGGTTCGATTCCGGTCAAGGGCATGTACTGGTTGTGGGCACATCCCCATTCGGGGTTGTGCAGGAGGTGGCTGATCATTGTCTCTCTCTCATCAATGTTTCTGACTCTCTCTCTCTCTCCTTTCCTCTCTGTGAAAAATCAATAAAAATATATTAAAAAAAAAACTTGCAAAGGGGCAAGAAACAATCCATATTTGGGAGACAAAGAAGGTAAAAACATATAAATAGGGAACATTTCTGCATGTTGGGGCCCAGAATTTGAGAAACATTTTCCTCTGGACCCGCGTGTAATAAATCTAACTCCAAACTCTTCGAGTATGGTTTGATTATTCTGGTTTTCTGTAACACCAGAACGCAAAAGGGAATGAGTCTAATCATACAAAGCCACTGGATGAGTTAGGCTTACTGACATCCCGCTGGTCAAAGGTGGTCTCTCAGTCACACTGGGAGAAGACTATCAAGGTGAAGGCCAAAAGGGATACTTGAGGAGTGGGAAGTAGTAAAGCCCTCAACTGCTCCATCTGCCTCAACCCTAACCCAGTGTCCAGGAACCTGTGAGGCTGTGTGTTAGCAGTCTAGTCACTACAGGTGTAATATGAATTTCCTTCAGATTAGGGATGTTGGACATATTTCATGTGCTCGTGTGTCTTGTTGGGTAGAGTGTGTGAAAGTATTCCCCCTGTGTTTTAAAATTGGGCTCTCTGTCTCATGTAGAATTGGTAGGTCTGGTTTACCTTCTGATATGATATACTGCAAGTGTTCTCTCATAGTCTGAGATTTATCCTCTCCTTTTCAAAATAGTCTTACTAATAGACACTAATATACATATATATATATATATATATATATATATATATATATATATATAAAACAAAATCATTTTTCACCATTTAACTGTCAAATTATTCAGCCCAATTTTGGGAAAACACTACATTTTCCTCCATTATATTCCTTCACAACTTTATCACAAATCAATATGTACTGTATTATAATCACTGCACTCTAGATTAGTGTGCTTGCACCTGGAAGGGAGTGATCCAAACTGTAAACCTAAAGCAGGGGTTTACCTGAGTGGTATAACTGCTCTCTCCCTTTTGGGGTGCAAACTAACAACGGACTGAATAAGAACTGGAACAATATGCAAACTCCTTATTTAGTATCCTCTTTCACATGACACCACTGTACCATGGGGATTCTTGTCTAGCTTAGGAGTATTCAGGTCACATTCTCCTACAGTTGAAAATAAGATTATGTAACAGCCTCTCAAGATATATCTGACTCGGTCTAATATTAACTTTTCTCACAGTCACTCTGAGGAAGGTGTCATTTCAGGGCTATTTGAATGTCCACCAGCATACAGTTCAACATAATGAAATCTCACACGCACTTCAGAACTGCCATTGCTGGAGAATCCTGCCTGGGAGCATATGAAACGCTGTACAGCGCTCACATGTATTAGCAGAGCATCGCCTGGGCCAAGTCTCTGGGGAAAAGAACAGGGACGGGGTCAGCCTCTCTCCTTCTTCCTGCCGAGCGCAGCCAAGCACAAAGCTGCTTTCTGCAGACAGTGGCGCTCTGTGCCTGATGTGCTCGGCTGGGGCTTTAGAGCCAGGGAACAGAAGTCAATAGCCACTGTGTGTCACTGAGACTGGCCCTCCTAGCTGGTGTCACATTTGAATGCCATCTGCAAGCCCCTTCTTCTTTCAGGTGATTCTCCAAGTGTGCTGTGCTCATCCTCTCTTTCCCCACTCCCTTCTCCTTCTCCAGGAAAAGTCTCTAGCTCAGGAACAAAACACTGAAAGCTACAAACCAGGGGACCGAAAGCACAGGTGGACACAAAGAAATGCAACCTGCCTGGAGCAAGACAGGAAGTTGTCGCAGAGTACAGTGTTATTATTATTATTTTCATTATCTTTTATGAGATTAAAATGTGCCTCACATCTCAATTGGTTAACCAAGATTTCACAAAGGGCTGTGATGCATGAACAGTTTTATTTACCTTCTGGGGACTTTGCCTGTTTAAATTTTTTTTCCCCAAGACAGAGCTAGGGAGGAGAGGGGGAGACTAAACCTACAGATATTCTTTTAGAATAGTTGTTAGAAAATACGTAATGCTTACTCTATGCCAAGTATGTTGTTAGGACTTTACATTCATTATGAGGATGTAGGTATCAGGAGGCACGGAGCTCAAGTGATTTGCCAAAAGTTACATAATTTATAAATGGGGGTGGAGTCAAACCCAAGTGTCTGGCTGTAGGATTCATTCACTTACTCATCGCATCTTGCAGCTAATGTAGATCATATGCCATTAGTACACTTCTTAGATTTAGATTGATTGGATGAATGTATTAATGCAATCCATTTGTTTGATATCAGAAATGTCGGAAACCAAACATTGTTCTTACTAAATGGATGTAAACAGGAGGCCAGAAGGCTGGTCAACCTTAACTGCTCTGAAAGGTCAGAGCTAATCACTCACTGTTTAGTTGAAACATTGTTGGCTGAAGCAACCTCTACCTGTTTGTTTCATGTTAATTTCTGTTTTATTTCCTGCCTAAAGGCTAGGGGTGTGTCCCAAAGCCTTAATAAAAGGGAGAAAAAGGCCAGAGCAAATGGCAGTCCTTTCCACTAGAGGAAGGCTCCCGCCTGGCCCCCCAATATCACCAAATTAATGTTTTCTAGTCTCTCATTTCGTTTGTGTGCAGCCTCCTTCAGAACCTGAACCCTGAACCAGGAACCCTGAACCACGCGGGACGTGGAAAGAGGTTCCCACACAGAAACAAATTTGTAAGTAGAAAATCATTCAAGATGCCTCATCACTATTTTTCAGGCATGAATGCATTCATTCCCCAAATGCATTTCAACTACTGAGTCTCAAGCCTGGTGAGGGTCAATGATGGCAATAATCCCCGCCTCCCAGAAATGTAGGTTATTTAGCAATTTAACCCGTAACTTCACTTCTGGATATTGGTCCAAGCAAATGAAGAGCAGAATCTGGAAGAAGACATCTGCACACCTGCATTCTTGGAAGCATCATTGACAATACAGAGAGGTAAAGGTATCATAGATGACAATGTGTAAATGGATAAAGACAACCCGGCATAGCCACACAATTGAACCTTATTTGGTGTTAATAAAGAGGGAAGTCTGCCATTTTTAACAATACTAGAGGCCTGGTGCACAAAATTTGTGCACAGGATGGGGAGGGTCCCTTCAGCCTCCAATCTGAAACCCTTTGAGGGATGTCCAACCACCAGTTTAGGCCTGATCCCTAGGAACAGGCCGAAACCGGCAGTCAAACATCCCTCTCACAATTCTGGACTGTTGGCTCCTAATCACTCACCTGCCTGCCTGGACACCCCTACTTGCCCCCTGTCCCTCACCAGCCTGGATTCCCCTAACTGAACCCCTACTGGCCTGGTCATCCCCAACTGCCCCCCCCCCAGCCTAGCCACCCCTCACTGCCCCACCCTGCCAGCCTAATTGCCCCCAACTGCACCCCCCACTGGTGTGGTTGCCCCACACCAGTGGCCTGGTCACCTCTTACTGCCCCCCTCTCCCCTATGCTGGCCTGGTCATCGACACTGCCCTCTCGCTAATCCCCCTGACAGACTTGTCAGACCATGAAGCCTGCTTGGTGAGTCATTTGGCTATTCCTCACTAACCCCCCTGCCAGCCTGGTCATAAGCAACCATCTTGAAAGGTTGTGAGGGTCAACTTGCATATTACCTCTTTATTATATAGGATGAATGAACATAGAGAAAATTTTGCCAAGTGGCATACACCACACACAGAAGGACAAATACTATGTGATTCTACTTAAACAAGGTATCTAAAGTAGTCCAATTCTTAGGACAAAAAGTAGAAGATGGCTCCCAGAAGATGGGGAAAATTGGAGCTATGTTTAACATGTGAGCTGAAAGAATTCCGAAATCTGTTGCACAGCAGGTGTACGTAGTTAATGCTACTATATCATATACTTAAGAATGGTTTCATTGGTAAATTTTATGTGTTTTTTTTTTAACCATAGTAAAGATGAGCTTACGGGTAAAATATTGGGAAGATTTCTGAAATACTAAAACATAGTATGAAAAGTATTTATTTATGTTATTCATTATAATGTATTATAATTTACATTAATATTCATTTGAAAAATATTTAAATACCTCTTATTTCCATTCACACAATCACTGCATATTCATTGAACACTAGCCTTCACTGGACAATGAAATGGGTGTCGGATACATAGTTAAGGATCAAAACAGATATGCTTTCTGCCTTCATGGAGCTTATATTATAGCTTAGTTAATACTGACAGGGAGGGGGTGTTAAAGTGGGGGTGAAAGGATGGACCGAAAAATGAAAAAGAGAGAGAGAATGAATGGGCATGGACAACAGTGTGGTGATCATAGTGGTGCGGGGGGAGGGAGTAAGGTAGGGGTAGTGGGATGGGAAAAAGGGAGTAGGGTAGAAGTAGAAGAGGGAATACATGGTTATGAATAAAATGAAATTAATTTGTTTTTAAATACAACTGTCTTTATACTCATGTATTGACATTGTTATTTCCCATAAAAGGAAGAATTGAAAGAACCCAAGCTTTGTATAATTCTGCCTTGTGTTGAATGCCCAGCTTTGGATTTTATTAAACTTCAGACCTTGGAGAAGTTAATTGTCATCTGTGAGACACATTCCTTATACACCAGGCTGTCATAGGGAATTCACGAGATGCTCCTATAATTTTCCTGGCACAAAGCAGGCTTCCACCAATGTTAGTGTCCTTCACCCTGACAATAATTGCGTTTGTTTTTCAAGCACTTGGTCATGGTAATATAATAATCATTCTCTAGTGATTCTGCAACTGTGTGTCTTAATAATATCACACACTCTTCTAGCATATATTTGTATATTGAAGCCCCTTTAAATGACAAAAGATATAGTAATTGTAGATATCTACCGGTCTCTTTATTGAATCTTTATTTTGAATCTATACAGATGACTCAACATTCTTTATATTAAATTAAATTAAAATCTATCAACACTTTAGAAAGCAGGAGAGGCTGAGACAATGTTTGATTAAGACATCAAAAGTGAGTCACTAGAAACGATAACTTTGTCCAATGAATTTAAAATGTTTTAAATTAAATAGCCTCAAATAATGCTAAATTAATGGAAAATGATTTCTAAAGTACCTGGTCTCCTTTGCCTTGTCATGATTTTACAAATTGATATGGCCTCTTTTGTGTCATTTCTCAAAGCACATCACTTTGCTCTGACATCAGAATATCACAAAACTCCGGGGTATTTCTATGCTATAAAACGCTTGAAGTACCTCAAAATGAGATTTTGATGTTATGGAGAAACCACCGCACAAAAGATAAAACACAAATGTATCTTAATTAAATTCCAATTGCTGAGCTATAATTTTGGACTAAATAATTTCAAACGGGGCTTAAATAAGTGAAACCTTCTGCCTTGTGGTGATTTTGGCATAAAAAAACACCCCAAAGTAGGTATTTATAATGGAGATGCCTGCTCAACCATAAGTACCGCATTGCTAGTCCATAGCACTAAAAACATGGCAGGTCTTCATTCACCAGCAATGGGCCTGTTGTCTGTGATTATCAACCTTCTCTGTGGAAGTAGGTAATCAAATCATTCAAGCAGCCGAGACCGGTTTGGCTCAGTGGATAGAGTGTCGGCTTGCAGACTGAAAGGTCCCGGGTTCGATTCTGGTCGGGGGCATGTACCTTGCTTGTGGGCACATCTCCACTGTGGGGTGTGCAGGAGGCGGCTGATCGATGTCTCTCTCTCATCGATGTTTCTGACTTTCTATCTCTCTCCCATCCTCTCTGTAAAAAAATCAATAAAATATATTTTTATAAAAATCATTCAAGCACTTTGAGACTTAAATATCCTGGAGAAGAAACGAAAGAGTCTTCACACCTAAAAGATAAGCTCATTTCTTGTCTAGACTATGAAGCAGAAACTCAGGCCGTGGCTAACTGTTGAAAATTAAGCTTCAAAAGGAAAGTTTGCACAGGTTTCCTTCTGGAAGAAATGGGCTTGACACAGTTTCTTGGGTGGCTGTATTCACTGTGGTTATGCAAGGGCAAGCAGGGGTTGGTAGACTGCCAGACTCAGAAAGAAAATCTGCACCAATTAGAGGGCTATGTTTTCTTTTTCATAACTTCTAATATAATTCCCTTTGGTGATAACATATATAATTGTTTCCCCAAATCGAATTTAAAAGTTGAAGCTTTCTTTAAAAAAAATATATTCATTCTGCCTTGAAAAATAAGCTAAACTCCTTAACAGCCCAAGATAATGATATTAGCATAGAAAATACAAGTACCAAGAATTTAAAAACGGAAAATTCTTGAAATCTCAGTTCTCCTCTTATAAATTCATTTTGTTTATAGCTATTTCTATAAATATAACTAGCATACATTTTCATCTACATATAAGTGTAATCAAAACCTAAGCTGAATCACGTATTTTCTGTGACATATTAGCTTTTACTTACAGTTTTTCTATGGTAGCCTAAGTTTCTATGTTAGCATGAATAGTGTATGCTCATCAAATTTATGTCCTATAGTGTATTTAGCCATTCACCTACTAATTAACGTTTATATATTTTTAACATGTCATACAGCATTACACTACAAATACTGTTACAGTGAGCACCTTCATTCCCATACTTAAAAAACTTTTATAGCATAAACCTGCAGTTTTGGGAAAACATTTGTACATTATAAATGTTGATTGCTATTTCTGATTATCATCAAGAAAGTTATCAATTTACAAATTTGCCAGTACTTTTTAGTATAATTTATCATCAGACCAAAAGATTAAGAAACAATACAAAATGAAATTATTATCTATTTTTGCTGTTTATTCTTTCAAACCCTGGCTATGTTCCGTCTTGCTTTAAAAGGTAAGTGCAGATTTTGACTGGGTATTAGGAAATTAAATAAAAAATTTCACAATGAAGAGAGAGGTTTTATTATACATTACAGAGGCAGGGGATCTGAGACAAAAACAATAAAACCACGATTAGTCTCAAAATCTTGTTGCTTTATTAAACAAGATTTTAGTAAGCAGTACAGTTGGAACTGGTTGCATTTAAAAGAAAACAAATTAGAGCATTTCCTTCAGCAAATTTCACCCGCAATGTTATATTACCGGCACTTAAGTGGTTTAAACTGTTGTCAACTCTTAGCTAAATTTAATAAGAATATTTCATAAATCTGTCTTCTTGTGTGAGTTTTATATTTGGGAGACATCTACCATTTTCCCTGCTGATTCAACATTATATTTCTAACTCATTTTTTACTCCACATGAAAATCATTTAAGCTACTGGTCAGCAAACTCATTACTCAAATATCAACAGGACAATGATTAAAATTTCTTTTGAGAGCCAATTTTTTAAAACTTAAACTTCTTCTAATGCCACTTCTTCAAAATAGACTCACCCAGGCCGTGGTATTTTGTGGAAGAGCCACACTCAAGAAGCCAAAGAGCCTCATATGGCTCGAGAGCCGGAGTTTGCCCACCACGGACTTAGGCTAATCCAGTTAAATCATCATCTAATTCAAACTGTGATTTTGCTTGGAAACTAGCAGTATTATATAGAAGTCCAATAATGGAATCAAGAAAGTCTGAATTTTGATTCTGGCTGTGTCATTCAATAACCACAGTCCCTACATGAGTGATTAAACTGTTCTTGATAAAAACACATGTTCCTTATCTGGATATATTGCTTGGATTGGGTGCTACTCTCTGTCCTTTCAGCCCCAAGAAGATTCTAAAAATGAGAGATATGATTTTCCCTACTACAATAATAGACCCTTCAAAACAGATCTGCATTAAGTCATAAAAACGCATAAATTACTATGGAAACTATTTGATTTTCTTAAACAATAAAGTTCACAATAAGTGAACTTTTGAATCTCTGGAAATAGTCTCAGTTCCCTTATTGGTAACCGGTAAATTAAACTAATTAACACTGAACTCCTATTTAAAAAACTCAGGGTAATAATGATAATGCCTATATTATTAAGATGCTGGGAGTATGAAACCTGTGTTAGTAAACATGACATTCAGTACACACCAGGTGCTCCTCCATGCTATCTATTAGAATTATTGTTAGGATTAATCTGTGAGACATCAGAAAGGCGTTAGTCTTTTTCATTTCCTGTATTCATTCAGCCTACTTTTCCCAAACATAATGATGACTAGAGGCCCAGTCCATGAATTCTGTGCACTGGCAGGGTCCCTAGGCCTGGCCAGTGATTAAGGCCGATCAAGGCCTTTCACCTGCAGGCCAGGGCTAGCCTTCCCTGCCTGCTGACCTGGGTGTTCCTTCATTCCATGCTGCCCCCTGGTGTCAGCACACATCATAGCTAGCAAACGAAAGAGTGGACTGCTGGTCTCCCAATCAAACTCCCGAGGGGACACTTTGCATATTAGCATTTTATATATATAGATACCTTTGGATGTCTCACTTCTTATAAGGAAGTAAGGCATTTAGTTAGCAAGTTACATTTGGAATCTCCAAACCAAAAATCTCTTTCCCCCAAACAATAAAAAAAAACCCAAATGCCTACCAGTGCAAACACCTTTTACATACTCAGGTACACTGTATTAAGAGGGAGGGCTACACTACACAAAATCCTCCAGTGAAAACCTGTAAGGTTCTATCAAATTTATTTGAACCAGCCCTAACTGGTTTGGCTCAGTGGATAGAGTGTGGGCCTGAGGATTCAAGTGTTCCAGGTTTGATTCTGGTCAAGGGCATGTACCTTGGTTGCAGGCACATCCCCAGTGGGGGGTATGCAGGAGGCAGCTGATTGATGTTTCTCTTTCATTAATGTTTCTAACATTCTATCCCTTCCCTTTCCTCTCTGTAAAAAAATCAATAAAATATATTTACTTTTTTTTTATTTGAACCAAACTAATGACAATTGGTGGGAACCAAAATCTCAAAGGATTGAGAGAATGTTCCAGAGAATGGCAGTTGTGCACCTTAGTTTATACATTACAATCAAAATGTTACTGTAGTTAGCAAACTATTAATAAAGAAAAGAGAGCATAGGGAAGTCAGACTTGTTGAACCTATTCAGCTGGGAAGCAGAGGATACAGCTTCTACTTCCCCCAGGAAACAGCCAGTTCACCCCTTTCCCACCCCTTACCCCCCCATACCTGAGATCCCTGGGGGAAGGAATAGAACAAAGGGGAGTTAGAACAAGCAGGAGGAAGTCACAGTGGGAGGTGCTGGACCACAGAAGCCTGTCAGTCTAACCAAGGAAAGAGATCATTGGCTAGGGGGTGGGGCCAATGCAAGCCTGCCAAAGTTTGAGAAACTGATTGGTTATTTTGAAGAAACTTCTGGTTCTTCCCAAGCCAAAGAATACATGATTCCAGGTGAACAAAGCAGCTCTCTGTCTCTCCCCTCTCTCTCACTCCCTAGCTCCTGACTGGCACTCACCCCAAAGATTAGGGGGTTCTCTCTTCAGAGCCATGTAGCCCTAGCAGTTGCCTGGCCAACAGATGTGTGGACCCACAAGTAGACCCCAGGTGGGAGACGGAGTGTAGCAGCAAAGCAACAGAATGCAGCCAGGAACACAAGCTAAATTCACCAAATGCTGGACTGGACTAAGCTTTCATAGGGCACAGGATCTTTGGATATTTTCCCTATTCCTGGCCTTGATTTTACATGGCAGGAGAGACGGAGATGGGCCATCGGAGAAGCATCCTTTTTAATTTTACATCACAAATAAATATCACCACCAAAATCACTCTTCCTTGTAGGTCCCTGATAATAATGTTCCTCCTGACACTGCAAGAACCCCCTTCCACCAGTAACAAACAGGCTTACGGGCGTTACATCAAATTCATTGCTGATAGATTAGGGAGATAACAGAAAGCAAAATGGAGGGAATCTCTGTGGTTGGATAAAAAATAAATAAAAGGAAAAGAGACAAACTCATTTTACATTGGTGAGTATAGGATCATTACCAGTCAATTATTAACATAATTGCAGTACCAATGAGGGGATTTGAGGTTTCTGCTCTGGTGACATAGTTGTACCTTGAGGGGTTGTGGGAAAAAATAAATGCAAAATTACCCTGAGGGCATGTTATCATTAGTACAAAAAAACAATAGACAGGCTCAGTTAAGGCAAAGATTGACCTTTGTCAGGATAGAAACAGACTATCTTTCATGATCTGCTTTTCACTAGACACAATTTTCATTTCAGACTATCCTCTGTGGTTGCTTCAGGTCTCTGAGCTGGTAAGGCCCACCATGCAATCTTCCTCTGAGCTTGTCTGGATTATCATGTAGCTTTTTTTTTTATCCAAAACATTTTAAATACCATAAACAAAAATGCTATACATTTCCATGGGTAGAAATAACTTTAAGGGCATTTGACTGTGGAATTAGATCAGTGAATGAAATATCTAAATGATGACCAGCCTCTGGCCTCGCAGTAATTATCTGTGTCAGCATTAACTGGCCTCCACTGTCCTTGACTAAAAGTACCTGTGCATTACATGGCCCAACTTCTCATTCACCTACGTCTGGAATCATTAATATGAAAGAAAGAATTTAGATCAGCTTAAGCGGCTTATTTGGAAAGAATGAGTTAAAATTTGTATGTCTTTTGTCCGATTTTTCTATTGACTACCCAAGCAATATACCAGTGCTTTCGGTTAACTGTACCTAAAATTGCACCTTCAGCATTTATTTACCATACTGGATTACAGTAAAGCTCGAAATAGCCTTTTCCATTTTTAAATCAATTACATACTTATAATACTATTAAGTTATATAACTTACATATTTACACAAATAAGAATAACTTAGGGGTGGAATTGATGATATTTAGAGCCATCTTCAAGGCAAAATAGAAAACATGAACCACTGTTGATATTTCCATGACAATTGGCAGTAAGATGATCACTAAGAAAGACATAAGGCCTAAATAAACCTTTCTCACAATCAACAGCAAGTGCATCTTTTAGCAAAATAGGCTTTCACATATCTTGTCTTTGTATTTTTTTATCATATCTAACCCAAATATATCCTCTGTTAGAAACACAAACATACAAAAATCCTAAATGATTTGGGTATCAAATTTATGACATAGATTTTGGAAGCTCAGAGCTGGAGTTTCAATCTCCATTGTTTATAACAGTAAGGCACTAGAATTTAATCACATGACCTTCCATAAACTCTGTCTTCTACAATGCTTTAAGTCATGAAATGATCAGTAATAAAAAGACATCCTCATTAGCTTATTTATATTTTCTGTGTCTTTTAAGAACAATCATACTTTTAGACATCCATATAACTAGAAGTTTCTTGGGGTAGGACAAGATAAAAGTTTTGAAAGCACAGGAATCTATAAAAAGGTTCATAGAGAAATATTACATGTGTTTAAGATGTCCAAGGACACATATTAAGAGGAGAACCAGTAGGAAGCGAAACTGATGTCACTATTTAATTGAGCGGTTGGAAGTTATGGTTAGCAAATTCCGATTCCAACATAAAGAAATCCTATCTAAGAGGTCAGCGCAGCCGCAAAATGGAAAATAACTGGGTAATCAAATTAGGAGTTCCTGATCCCTAGAGATGCTCTGATATTTCAGAGGAAAATTAAATCAGATCAATATGTTGGCCAATTAATACCTCCTCTTCCTGTAGTTCTGATACACTCATTATAGTTTTAATTCTCTTAACAAATGTAAAAGCTTATCTTACACACATAAATACATACACATAAATTTATTCTAACTCAATGAAAGTTTAGGCAAGCTCATTTTCTATTAGATCATTTGAAAAAATATATTTCCTAGCATTTTAAATGCTTTTATGTTATGAAAGAGAAGCCAGAGATACTTCTACTATAAGTTGTAGTCTCTGAAGGTTGCTAACAATTTGTCAAGTCTCTCGAGATTGTGAAGAATCCCTATGAAGGATTCTCAACTCATCCAAGTGAATACCATCCACCAAAGCTGTAACTTACAATTTGTTCTCAGTTTTCCCACATGCATGTGCCAACCCTGTGTGAACATTATATAGATTAAGTCTCAAAACACAAAGCTAATTGTGAAAAAGTAGATGTAGTATGTCCCCAAAAGTGAGATTTCTTTCACATAAGACAAGTGCCTGATTTAAGCTTTATATATGTTTTTAATTGATTTCAGAGTGAGGAAAAACCAGGGGAGAGAGGAGGAGTGAGAGAGAAAGATAAAGAGAGAGAGAGAAAGAGAGAGAGAGAGAGAGAGAGAGAGGAACATCAATGATGAGAGTGAATCATTCATCAGCTGCCTCCTACATACTCCCCTACTTGGGATTGAG